>JAMXBD010002986.1:0-148153 GCA_024138025.1 Combretum micranthum
TTAAAAAATTAAGGGATGCATGGATTTACAGCTAACTAAGTATTTACAAGATTAAGCTACTTATATACATGCTTTAAGATCAATCCACAAGAAGATTAGCTCAAAATGCAAGGAATATCTTAGACTTGCTTCACCAAATCCTTATCATGTGATTTCATAAAACAATCTCAATGACATCTTTGTTGAATTTCTTGTACTGTCGAATTCACGAAATATATTAGTGCCTCCTCTCAAAATGCATTAACATCTAAGTCTAAGTCAGACGACCAAAATCTCTTCCTAGCCATTACTAACTTAGATTCGCATTAAGATCAAGACTCATTTGATCAACAATCACATTTTATGTAAATTAACTAAGTGACAAAAAGATTTCATCATTCTATCTCTAGATGTTATCAGCAATCCTCATTAATAGGTTTGATATATTCAAAAGAACGATTTCTCAATCTATTCAATTGATATCAAATATAAATTAATACGGTGCACACACATAACTTCAAGAAAATGCAGCTGAAACTATTAATTACAAGTGCTAATAGCATTTCAATAAATACACAAGTGAAATCACACAAATTAGGTTTTCATCCCACAAATTCTAAGAAGAAATCAATTATTTCTCCTTAAGATTAATCGGACGAAGCACGGAATTAGAGAAATAATGAGAAATCATGACATAAAACACTCATAAGCACATGGCTCCTTAGAAAATGAACTCAATTTAGCTTTTGAATTTATCCCAAATACTTGAGCCCTAACCGAGTAGAAGTGTCTCTAACTAGAATTCTCTCTCCAGTTAGTTATGGTACAAAGCACTATTCTATACTGCACAAGATCTTACACACTCCTCTACATTACTCTACACACTTATTTATTTATAACAAAACTCGCAATAAATAAATATTACAATGCTAACGTATCAAAATTGTCATTAGGGGTGTGCAAAAAAACCGAATGTTTAGGATAACCGAACCGAAAAATTTATCCGAAAAACGGTTAACCGATCCATCGGTTTAGGTTTAGGATTACCATTTCTAATTTTTTTGATTTTCTGTTTCGGTTTCGGTTTTTATATATTAAAATCCGACGGATTCGGTTAACCGATCCATAATTATAATATATATAATTTATAATATACCCATATAATTACTTTTTTAAAAAAAAATATACATATAGGAAATAAGATGTTCAACTTGTCTTCAAGTCTTCAACGTTGATTGGAAAGTGGGAACCCTATCTTTTGTTTTCTTAGCCGCACACGCACAGCACAGCGCGCACACCGCCCCCCCCACCCCCCCACACGCACAGCTACATCACCTGCACACTACACAGTACACACCACGGCGAGGCGACCACGCAGCCCTCCTCTTCGACCTTCCCTCAACTTCAACTACGAATTTCATTTCCTCACCGCAGCGGCGTAGCTCTTAGTCTAGCAATCCCCAGTCCTCTCCGCAAGTCGTTGTGCCTCGCCTCAATCTCGTCCTCCTTTTCTCCAGGTCCTCCTTTTACATCAAAATTTTTTAGTCGAAATGAGATGAGATATAGACACTACTGATGTTTATCTCGTGTATGTTCATGAAGTTGTACTTATTGTAGTATCATAAATATCTGTTCTTGTCATTGCTAATATTTTACTGGCTGCTATTATTATTTTATCTATATGTAGTACATGTTTTTTTTTAGGTCATTTGCAGTACATGTGTTTGTTGGTATCAGGTTTGTTAATAGTTTTTTTCTGGAAGAGTTTATCTTGCATGTGGTTATGGAAAAATCTTACGTCATTCCTATCCTCTGTTATTGTTCCACAAGGATATATTGAAAGCTTTAATTAATTTCATTTTTAATTGAAAGTGATGTGCCATTGCTGCTGCTGCTACTGATATCCTGTTATGTTTTGCTAGAAATGTTCTAGGGAAGAGCATGATATCACAATGGATCTCTTTGTTTGAAGGGACAATAGATCACTGAATGTATATAAAAATTATCATCTGTAATTGTAGCAAAAAAAATGTATATAAAGGAGACATACCTATCCCAACAGGCTTCATCACATGAAGCAGAACTATGTATCCTTCATTTTAACGAATGAGAAAGTACCCATTCAAGAGCTGCTTTAGCTTCAACACTTGAATCAACCACAACCATAACCTTACTCCCACATTTTCCAGAAGCAATCTTGTCCCCCCATTACTCAAAAATCAATCTTTTGTCTTTTGGGACGACAATCCCGAAAGAACCACGGTTGATCCTACTCTTAGGAGACTTGATCCAAGCCGAATTCGTGCTGCCCTGCCGCGGCATCTCGCAAACAACTAAAGCCATCTGATGGGACCTTTGGCTTTTGGCATTTTCTATTCCCCCCCCCCCCCCCCCCCCCCCCCCCCCCCCCCCCCCCCCCCCCTTAAATTATTGGCATCGATCAGTTTTGGTGGGAAATGAAGTATTTATATATACGTCGTATGTGATAACGATAATGACGTTTGACTTTAAAGTCTATAATTTTCATCCAAAAGTCTTCACTAATAAATTCATATTCTTGTTTGTTTCTATTGTTTTTCAGCAAAGTGGGGTTTTTCTCATTGAATGTGCTTGGCATTAATGTTTAAGTCCACTGGTTTAGACCTTGATTAGATCGCTTGAGGGTGGTTGGGTCAATATTAATATGAAATCTTTATGGTTCACACGTTGGCTCATACGGCAATACTGGTTTACATTTAGTTATCTGATGAAACATGTTATATATATATCCATGGAGATGATTCCCGCTTTGTTTTAGTGGATAAAGCTGTAATCGGACGGCTAAACCCAATTTTAAAAGATGAAACATGAAAGCATTGTTTTATTTATTACTTTGTTTTTTCTTTTTTTATCTAATTGGTATCATGTTATGTTAACAAGTGAGATTCACTTACTAAATTTAGTTTTACCTAATATATCTTTTTGTTTGATATTGTTGTAGATGTCTAGCACTGGGGACAATGAAAAAACTACAGACTCTACTTCAAATGAGGTCCCTCAAGCTTTAGTTAATGAGAATGTGAGCTCCCAACCTTTAAGTGGTGATGAGAATGCAACAAAATATCCTCCCCCTCAACCAGCTAATTCAAAGGTGCGTAAAAGAAAACCATCTTGGGTTTGGGAACATTTTGAGAAGAATAATGATGCCAATGATCCTAGAGCTACATGTAAACATTGCACCAAATCTCTTATATTTACGTCTACTAATGGCACAAGTTGTTTGGGTAATCATCTAAGTAGGTGTAAAAAGTATCCTTATAATGTTGACAAGAGCCAATCAACATTAGCTTTTAAACCTACACCTAAATCTGATGAGGGGACTTGTGCAAGTTGCTTAGTAATTGGAAGTTTGATCAAGAAGAATGTAGGAGATATCTAGCTAGGATGATCATTGTTGATGAATTATCTTTTAATTTTGTGGAACATGAGGGGTTTCGTGATTTTTGTCAAGTGATGCAACCACGTTTTCGAATCCCTTCACGTACAACTATAGGAAGAGATTGCTACAATATTTATAAAGAGGAAATGGGAAAATTGAAAAAATATTTTAAGAAAATGTCATCAAGAATTTGTCTTACTACTGATACATGGACATCTATTCAGAATTTGTCTTATATGTGTCTTACTGCACACTTCATTGATGATGATTGGAAAATACACAAAAGAATTATTGCTTTTTGTCCAATTTCTGGTCATTCTGGGGAGGTAATTGGCATGGCTGTTGAGAGGTGTTTACTTAATTGGGGAATTGATAGGGTGTTTACTGTAACTGTTGACAATGCATCCTCAAATGATTTGGGCTTACAGTATTTGAAAAGAAGGTTAAATAGTTGGAAGGGAAGTGTCTTGGGGGGTGAGCACTTGCATGTGAGATGTGCTGCACATATTTTGAATTTAGTTGTAAAAGATGGTTTGTGTGAAATAAATGACTCTATTGTGAGAATTAGACATGCAGTAAAGTATGTGAAATCTTCTCCTTCTAGGAACCAAAAGTTTAAAAATTGTGTAGAAAAAGAGAAGATTGATAGTAAGAGTCATTTGTGCTTAGATGTGGAGACTAGATGGAACTCAACATACCTAATGTTGGAGGCAGCTTTGAAATTTCAAAAAGCTTTTGATTTGTTAGAGGTCACTGATAGTAGGTATTCTATGGATCTTACTATGAAGAAGGGCACTCCAACGTTTGATGATTGGGAATATGCTAGATCATTATTGCCTTTTCTTAAGATTTTCTATGACACCACTTTGAGCTTGTCTGGTGCACTTCATGTCACTAGTAATGAATATATGAAGAAGATTTATGGTCTTGGCATGATGATTTCTGATATGATTGAAAAAGGTAGAGATCCTAGTTTGAAAGCAATGGCTCTTAGGATGAAGAAGAAGTATGACAAGTATTGGGCAAATATTGATAATATCAATGTTTTGTTATTTGTTGCATTAGTTCTTGATCCTAGATGCAAATTGAAATATGTTGACTATATGGTTGGTGAATTTTATGATGTGGTATTGCAAACAAACTAAAAGAAAAGGTGAGACTTGTTTTGGACTCTTTGTTTGAGTCTTATGGTGCTTCCAAACTTACATCTACTATCCAAATAAGAGAAGAACAACAAGATTTGCACACATCTATGGTGGTTGATGAATATCAAGATGTAGGCCAATACTTAGATGATAAGTTCATGAAGCATGGTGAGGATGAAGGAAGTGAGGATTCTAAAAGCGAATTAGAAAAATATTTGCATGATGATTGTGAGAGGAAGGTACCTTCTTTTGATATATTGGGCTGGTGGAAAACAAATTCATCTAAATACCCAACGATGGCTTTAATAGCAAGGGATGTGTTAGCTATTCCCGTGTCTACAGTTGCTAGTGAATCCGCTTTTAGCACCGGAGGTCGTGTGCTTGATTCATTTCGGAGTGCTCTTACACCTAGACTTGTGGAAGCTTTAATTTGTGGACAAAATTGGTTGAGGAATTCAAGTCAACCAATATATCTTGAGCCTATCTTGGAACAACTTGAGTCGGTATCCATAGGTAAAAGTATTTCTAATTTTCATTTTTTTTTTTTATTGATATTTTACTTCTATATATAATTCATTGAAATTCTTTGTTTTTTTCTACTTAGAAACATCTTGCATTACGGAAGATCATCCTCTTTGCACGATTGATGATTGAGAAGAGAATGTAAGTTAATTTCTATAGTGTATTTTTTCTTGCTTTGTTTTGCTATTATATATTCAAGTCCATATTTATAAATTTTTTTTATTAATAAATTTCTTTGTTTTGCTGTGTTTGAGACGTTGACCAGGATTGCTCAAGTGATCTAGGCTTAATCCTCATGAGAGGAGCGATGCAAGGGAAATCTGCTGTCCTTGTGAATTCTCTACCTGACCGTGGATTTGTTGTTTTTAATTCATGGAGCCTCAAAATGAAAAATGATTTAAAGGAAGGATCATTTTCTCTTTTATTTGCTTTTAACTAGTGTTCTTAGGCAGGTGAAGGTTTTGTTGAATATACATTTGGATGTTAATTGTGATCCATTGTGGTATTAAATGAACACGTGCAACAAAGCCAAATTCTTGAGTTCATATGCAGGGGAAAAAATCAGTAGCAGATGGCGATTGTTGGGATTAGCCATGGGTAGGCTAACAGCCAGTGATAGCATGGTTCTTGTTTCTTACCACAATGGCTATTTGTTTTGTGCTTCGTATAACTCGGTCCAGAGCAATGGGATTTAAGATAAGTAGGTCTATAGCAAGAATGGTCAGGAGATTGACTAGTACATATGCCAAAAATGACACTCAGGAGGATGTTTTACAACTGTCAAGTTTTCAAATTAGGCATTAATGGTGAAGTATCAAGGATAACAGTTGAAAATAAACTTATTGGAACAATGATAACAATGATAAGAACATAGGAGCAAAAGGCTATTATGGTTGATGGTACCGATATATATTAACAACTATTTCACATGTTTTATATTCTCAATTTATAGTTTTTAATATAATTAAAAAAAGTACTCTAATTTTTTTATGGACATATTGAAAAATATGTTTAACGGTAAATTTTGCATAACTATTATGTTAAATGGTTAAAAACCGAAAACCGAAAAAATTAACTGAAAAAAAAGGTTAATCGTTAAGGCGGTTAACCGTTCATAATGAATCGGTTTAGGATCAGGATATTGAAAATCCGATCATTATGGTTAGGATAAAAAAAAAGGGCCACAGCCTGATTAACCGAACCGTGAACACCCCTAATTGTCGTAACAAACTTTGGTACAAAATTTCGTGTGGTATTAGGGGTCTAATCGCAGGTGCAATCATGGGTAGGATTCAAACCACAATTGGCTCTAAGTCTAATTCACTCATGTTCACATCTAAGCATAGTGTTGACTACAGGATATAATCGCGGGCATGGTTGAAGGCATGGTTGCATTTATTTCCAAATCTTCATGTTCTCCTTTACTTCAAATCACAAGTGCAGATGAAGTGTAAATTTGTGATCATGGTTTATAGCTATAGGCATGACTCAAACGAGGATTCCATACTTTTGTTATTTTTTATCCAAATATTGATAAAATTATCTCTATTTCTTCTTTTAATCACAAATGAGATAAAAACAACAAATTGAGACATCAAGGCCCATTTTCTAAGGATTCTATAAAAAATCAAATAAAATAAGCATAAATCCCCTTGACTTAGATAGAGTAAGTTCAAGTTATCAAGGCTTTAGCAAATGGACAAGTAAGATTAGTACAATTTAATAATTGCAATGCAATTTTATCTAACCTTATCTACTTACCTCTAAGTATAATGGTTCGCTGTATTAGAAAACTTAGACATTTCTAGAAAACAGGTTGATTCTTGATCACAAGATTTTCACTATATGAACTTCTGTATAAAAACATAAGTGAGAAATGAGCATGAGGAAAAGTCTGTTACATGTGTTAATACTTGCTCAAGGCTTAACCTACTACACATGTCATTTAGGGCACAACTCAAATCATCATTGTTGAAGAGCACATTTAATGCATTGTTTAAGTAGATAAAAAAGGAGATTGTATAACAACATGGTGGAGCATATTTTTTTTTTTTATTATTATTGATCAACGGGATCGTCTTCATTAGCAAATCACTAACCATTATCCATTTTATGTTCCTCCTCGTCCTAGTAGATTTCATGAAAAGTGTCTAATATGGTTTAGGAAGGGGGTTAGGGAGATAGCTAAGTTATCCTAATTATACGGTTAACTCTGTCTTATTACCTATATTGATGTAAAGTAACGAGACAATGGTTATAAAGTAGGTGTAGGCATGGAATTACTTTTACAACTTCATCCCATTATGCCGGTAGGTCACTATAATGGTTTAGTAAGGAGCCTTTAATTGTTGCACATGTTACATATTTGAACTTCTAAACTCTTAGGTCGTTTGGTACTTATACACATAGGATAATATTATGAGCTTCCCTTCATAATATCAAGTCAGTCAAGATATATGGTTGATGCAAGACATTGATCCACATCGTAAAGTTATAATTTTTCATACTATGTCACTTGGTACTCTGGGGGTCTCCAAAGCATGTTTGCCCGTGTCAACTCTAAGAGTTAATTGCATAATATGTAGTTTAGAGTCACACAAAGGTCAACTAAATAACTATCCGTTTTGTATGGTTGGCTTGGTGGGTAAGATGTTAAGACCATATACCCAAGGGCCCTCGTTGGCTTGGTAGATGGTATGCATCTAGATTATGCTCCTTGTATTTGGTGATGGCTAGGTGATACATTGGTCATATTAATACCATGTTAGGTTATATGATACCTATGGAGTGTACTTATCTTTTTTATTTGTACCTTTTCTTTGTTCCTTTTTATTGCATTGTTGAATGCATACTAATTTCATCAAAAAGCTTCCTCAAATGCCACGTGATGGGATCCTTTTAAGGGCACTAAAGGCTAAGCCAATGGTTTATTGTTTTAGAGGTGTTACTCTTTATGATGTAGCTCTAGTAGGCTATGTAGATTTTGAATACGAGGATTTTTTGCAAGCATTTCCATGTTTAAATAAAAGAACAAATTACTCATGTCTAGCATGACTTGTCTCTTTCCATGACATTTAAGTATTTGCACAACCACTGAAAATCATTGTGGGAAGAGTCTTACTACTGATATTCATACTCCTTCGGTTCCATTAAAAAAAATGTGACTTAGAGTTATTTGCGAGGACATGGAGAAGGGGCCCAGTCCTATTTTGATGCACGTAAATATTCTTCCTTGTCCAACAAATGAAGGTTGGTACACCAATACACAAAAATATGAGGACTGGATAGTATAGGCTTAACACAACATTCAACCGTATACTTAGCTTATAAAGACATTTAGGATGTTGATGAGGAGTCATCCATAGACATTGTTTTGTTTTTTTTTTTTTTTCTATGTTTTCATCTTTTTCTTTTTGGTACTTTTCTTTTGGCAAATAAACATTAATAGAGAAGGAAGAATGCATGACCATAAAAATGACAAAGTCGCTACACGATTACTCTATACTAAAAGTATAGTATACAAAAAAAAAAAAAAATCATGGGAAACAAGGCTAAAATTGTCAAAAATTGTAAACAAGCCTAAAATAGACAAAGCCATGGTTGGCAAGTGACTAAGAATATGGAATAAGGTTTCCAAGTCAAACTTGATTCCTATATGCCATATGTAATATACAAAATCTACTAAAGAAGCTCTCCATGAACAAATCATCGACTGTTTAGATCCAAAGCAAGAGCAGTTGTAACTCCATGCAAAGAATGAGGACATGTGAGTAGAGTGGTTTACATATTCAATCATAAACAAGAGAAGTAGAAAGGCATTAAAAAAATTAAGCATGGTCCTCAAAATTTTATGCACAAAAGTAACACATTGCAAAGTTCATAATACCCAACGTAAGCACCCTATCTAATGTTTGTAACTTATGCAACCAGGCAAGCCATAAAAAAAAAGGCATGTCTAGGAATAGAAGATTTGTTCCAAAAGACCTTACACCAAGTAGTAGATGTTGGTTGTGGAGCAAGAAAATTATATCCACTTTTAATATATTGCTCTCCATTTTGTATTATGATCCACTTGAACAAATTGGGAAGCGAGGGCTTAGGCACAATATAGGGAGGAATTAGTAAATTACACCATATTGCACCTTCAAGAATGCTCCATTCACAATGGAGCACAATCTTGCTTCACTTAGCAACCTAGAGATAGCGATATAACGCAATGTGAAGGTTGCATCCAATAGGCCATAAGGCAACAAAAAATCCAACCATAGAGAAATTGAGAGGCCATCACTAACTTTCCACATAAATTGGTTCCTCACTAGACAGTGTAACTTTATTAGTTTCCTCCAATTCTAAGAGAAAGTAGTAGTTGTCTTACATTCTCAAAACTTTGACCTTTGCTCCACAACAAAAGTATAGGAATACAAATGCCACCATTCGTCTTTGGATTGTACAAAATCTCCTAATTTACCTCTACTTCATACGAAATTATTTAACTTTTGCTCAATTTAAAACACCACACATTTAGATAGAATAAAAATTGAGCTCAAGTAAACTTGCATTGAAAAATAACACAGACTTGATGAGCTATAGACAAATAGCATAAGACATGAATATAGAGATCCATGACAAAGTTCTTGCAAGTATCGTGTCTCGAAGCACATCATAGTCCTACTTTTTAAGTTTGGAGGAGATAAGATGAACACTTAAATACCAAACCGGAAGAAATCCCTCTTAATAATGGGTAGCTGCAAGAATTTGAAGCTTGACTTGGCTATCGACATTAGAGAAGCACAATTTGCTTTTATTTTCATCTCCCAAGAGGGCAAACATTGAATGAAATTGTTGGAGAGCTTCATAAAAGAAGTTCCACTTAGTTAAGGACAGCTTTGCAAAATACAAGTAAGTTATTTGCAAAACAAAGATGGGTTAGCTTTTCAATCTTACATCTACAGCAAAAAAGGGAAGTTAGGGTGGGAACAGAACGTCCTTAAAATGCCAGATAAGACCTCCATTCCATGAAGAAATAGATAAGAGGAAATGGGATCTTCTTGTCTTAAACCCCTCTTGCTAGGAAGAAAGCCCAATAATTCTCCATTAATGTTGATAGAGAAGGAGACTATGCTGATACATCGGCGGATGAGTCATCTAAAGTGAGATGGGAATCATATGCTCTCCATTGTTTTAAATATGAAGCTCTGGTTTATGGTGTTATATGGCTTTTGGATATCAACTTTTAAAGCACATCGAGGTTAATCTTTATAGTTATTACAACTCACCATTAATTCTTGAACCAAAAAATATATATTTTTCATTATTCTACGGCTTGACACAAATGCTACTTATTCTTGTCTACTAAAGAGGACATGCTGTTATTCTTATAGGTTGTAAGTACTTTAGCTATTACCTTGTATAGAATAGGTAATGGGTTAGAAATCATTTACCTAAGGCTGGAGACACTTTGGGAACCGGTGAGATAATGGTGGCATTTATCTCATTCAAAAGATAATTAAACTTGAGGAACCGTCAAATATTCTTAATAAGACTAGACCAATTTGCTTCCAAGCCATTTTAAAGAATTCTATTGTGAATTCATCAAGTTTCAAAGCTTCATCATTTACAATGGAAAAGACACCCAACTTAATCCCCTCATTACTAAAAGTAGCATCAAGATCCTTCCTTTGCTTGTCAAATATTTCTATAGACTAATCTATAACATCAAATGGAGGAGGAGGCATATACTTGTTGGCATAAATTTTGGAAAACTGCAAGATTTGATCATCACCTTTCACTACATTCTCTTCTTCCTCAGTAATGCTAAGTATGACACTTCTACTGTGGAAACTAAACATGGAATATGAATTAGGAGGTATTTTTAATCTCTAACTTTAACCATTTGATCTAAGATTCTATTTATAAAAGCTTTCCTTCGCTGCGCATAACATATAATAGTCCTTAAAAGCGGCTAGTTCCTCCTCTATTTTAGACTTATTACTCATACCGATAATAGAAGATTGAATAATAGACAGGTTGGATTCAACAACATTTACCCGCTTTGGCAAATTAGAGAAAGCGGATGTATTTAGCTTTTCAAACTTAACTTTAAGAATGTTCAATCTTGAAACAACTTTGAAAAGTTGAAGCTCGCAAAATTTATACTCTAAACTTTCTCGACCAGGTCTTTAAAACTATCATGTTTTGTCCAAAAATTGAAGAACTTGATGGGATATCTCATATTTTTCAAATTGAAACGCACAATTGCTAAGCCATGGAGTGATTCAACAATAAAGATGACTTGAAGTCAATGTGAGTTCCAGGAAAACTAGTTAGCCACACATAATTAACCAGAATTCTATCAAGCTTCCATAAAACAAGGCTAGCCCCTTTCTTGTTTGACCAAGAGAAAAAGTCTCCTACATATCTCAGATTAATCAATTATGCAATGTCAAAAAAAAAAAAAATGAAAGTCCATTATTGCAATAGTTGTATGCATTTTGCCTCTACTCCAATCATTAGGATTTATCATGGTATTGACCATCCATGGTTTATGGTTTATAGATTGAGCAAATGACAATGACAAGATCTTCTCCTACAAAAACTTCCTAAACCCATCATTGTTAGAAGCATAAGCAAACATGATGCAAAAGCATAATTTGCAAGCAAATTGATAGTAAGACGATGCATAAATTGTTCATGCTCTTATAACACATGTACATCCCACACACTAGGATCCCAACAAACTAAATACATTTTCTTGTCAAAGAGTTGACAGCAAAGGACCAACTTAGTCCTACCTTTCACTTGATAATAGCCTCACTGGACGAATTACCTTCTGTTTGCAATAAACCAATGAGTGAAACTCAATAATATGTGCAATTCCTCCTTACCTCATTAGCTTTAATGGGGTCATTAATTCCCCTCATATCCCAAGAAGTGACGTTCATTCACAATCGAAAAAACAAAGCAAATACAAGCATGTCCTTTAGGTTATTTTTCTTGCATTTACCACAAGAACATGACCTTGTACTAATCCTAGAGGAGCTTCCTAAATGTCTTTGCATTGTTTTAAGCACTAGAAGAACTTCATGGGTGTATTCTCCTCATTAGCCTGTTCACAAACATCCCTCATGTCAGTGTCTTTGACCCCCCAAAGATCTAACTTTTCCTCCTCCATAAGGCTGGGCAAAGAGACACCGAAGTTTTGTAATGGGACAAGACAGTAAAAGTTAGTACGTTTTTTTTTATTATTATTATTATTATTATTTTGTTAATTTACAATTATTTATTACATTGGCAATACGAATGAAAGAATCATTTTCTGTTAAGTTGTTATCGAGGAATTTGGAGTAGTATGAATCATGCAGATAGCAAAAATGTAACTGAATGTACAGAAGACGGGGTGTATTCATAGGCTATGAAGCATTGCATTGCGCAGAACGCTTTCCATATGGGCAAGGCAAAATTTGTTGGAAAATGGAAACAAGCTGCTGATGGAAAAATTTATAGGTCAAATAGATTTTAGTCGTGTTGAAGACATAATCTCTACATTGCTTGAAATCGTACTTTCAATATATGATTTTAACATGATCAGCTGAAATATGCCAATCTGATACCGTGTAATAGGATTTGTTCCATCCACTATTAAGGATTTTTCACTTAAATGGCAACATTTTTCCCCCCATATACTTTTTTTTGTTTTCATTCCGCCCCCCACCCCCTTTGTCGCTTGTGTACTAGAATAACATTATAAAAGTAGAAAGACCGATGAGAATATGCCCCAAAAAGCATCTCGGTCTATACCATCGGATATCGTCCCCATCCGTAGCCAATGAGAATCCCAAAGTAATGTCGACATGTCCTGTCTTATATACATTGATTGTACCCAAACAGGGTACAATAAGCCAACCAGCGAACATGGTCCATAAATAATTAATCCAAGAAACAAATAAAACTCTAGACTTGTTCAATGAAATGTTTTCTTATTTCCAAAAGATCTGATAAAGGAAATTGGGGAGCTTATAAACCAAGAAGACCTCGGTCCCCAAGAATTGCTGCTACTGTGAACCTCAATGTCATACGAGGACACATATACTAACGGAATTATATATACTATAAAAATAGTTCTCCTAATTCTGAAGCTCTATTAAAGCAACTCTACAAAATTCAGCTTTCGGATGCTCTGCCCTCAAGCCAAAAATTAACTTTTCAATACTCATCCTTATGAGCTGATTACTACTGTGCTATAATATACACTTCCTCAAGATGGCTGTCTACCTGATCGCATTTGTTGTAAGACCGCATTAGTTGCACTATGTGTTCTAGTAAGGAAGGAAGCAGTCGTTGATAGCCTCCTGCTGAATAGACCAGAAACTGGAGATCTGTTGCTAGTTCCGTTTTCTGGGGGTTGAATATTATTGGGAACATCATTATTTGCCAACTCCATGGTTTCTAAAGTTGCAGTGTTTTGCTGCAAAAGGTGGCAATCAATGAGATATTATAGATGCATCCTCAATAGAAGAGGGGGGACAAACAAAAGCTATGGAGAAATTAAAATGAGAAAAAAACAAGAACAATTCTCATTATCAGTAAAACCGAGGCAGCACCACAATGGTGGCCCTAAACGCATGACATGTTGGTAGGAACATATTACAACAAGAGGCTCATGAGAGAGAGACTTATATACTACAACTCCGTGCAAAACCAAAATTATTAACTGCAATCATTCACAAGCCCAAACAGTCATCAATCTGTTTGAGATCGTGAGCAATGGGCATATACACCAGCTAGTGCTAGCGAGTTGAGACAGATTACAAATGACAAAAAGGATAAGATGCACTAGATACTGATTCCAAACACAATATTACAAGCATGGCACAGATTGTTCTTATCCCTCCCCCTCCAACCCACCCCCTCTTCCCCCCCTTCCTTTTTTTTTTGGGTGGGGTAGATTAAGCGATTTCAGTGTTGTAAATACAATAATTTATAGAAAATGCAAAGGAAAAGGTCAATTGGGCGCCCCAGAGCACTCGTATGACAAACAAGTAGAGTTTTGACCTTTCTATGCACTTGCTTTTCAGCAAAATGAAAGTGAGAAAAAAATTACTCCTTTTTTATTTTATTTTTAAGCCTTTAATAAGTGCTCTGGGAGCAGTCCTTAAAGACCAAAAGAAGAAGCCAAATGAGCACAATATAGAACTTCTCACAAGCTTGAAATCAGATAACAAACCTGGACAGAGCCATTGGAGTTGGCTTGAATGGGGGATACGACTGACAAGCCCCTTGGTGGCAAGGAAACGGTCTGTTATAAAGCACCAGAATAAGCTTAGAAGAGGAGTAGGAACTACTTTAATGGGAGGGGAAATAGCTGAAATAATATACAGAGAAAAAAGATACTAGAGTGGACCATTAATAACTAAAATTATGCAGTGATAATTAATGAAGCGTAGAGAGAATATATCCTCAATTCATTAAGAACGGAAACATCCATATATCACACACCATGCGTTTAGAACAGGAAAAAAATTGACACTATTGAAACATATTTGACAAATCACTTTGGTGAGATAGAAATGAAATTATTTGCATGAATGGATGATCATTCAGGTATCACAGACTAAGCCTTTATGGCAAGAAAAAAGAAAGACAAGATAGAAATGTAATTATTTGCATGAATGAATGTCAATACTAAAATCACACGATTTCAATCTTAGTGAATTTTTACAGCATACTTCATAATCAAGGCACCTAAATCTAAAAATGGACTGCAACAAGGATAACAATTGGTCACAATTCTCAATACTGCTTAGTTTTAGGGCGGAATCCATTGTTTCTCCTTTTTAATTGGACCCAGCTTGAATACTCCTCATTTCAGCGATAGACACTAGGTAGTCTATTAACAATGAAGGACACCAAAGAAGAAGGAAATCACGCTCAACCCAATTTCACAGTGGGTTTGATACAGTTGTATTGTCCATCAACAATCCATCTATTGATAAGAGATATTAAAGGAAAAAACACAGAAAAAATAAGGGAAAAATAGACCCACAAAGAAGGAAAGGTAAAATGAATACAATTGCTCAGGCAGAAAATGATATATAACCAAAGAGAAGATATATTTACTCTCTGGGTTGGTGACACAGGTAGTGGTTCCAGAGCAGGTTTTGAAGAGCTTGCTGGGGAAGCCTGAAGACAACAGAAAGATTTAAAGTGACCAAGACTGAAAATATCAGATATATAAATCAGCTTTTGAAACAATGGCAACTGACTTCATACCTGTATACGCTCTACTGTTCTAGTTTCCAGTGTCGAGGCAAAGTCGCACAACCTAAGTACTCCTATATTTGTAGCATCCTGCATTGATGTTAGCATGAACAACATCAGCATGCTAGAGTTACTATAGCAATCACAAAGGGAACAAAAGCTGCACGAACTGGACAAGCACCTGTTTGCTTTCAATTCTGCTGATTTTCGTCTCCTGGAATGGAACAATAAGGTTTCAATCATGATCACGTAAAGAAACCTCAGAAATATGTAGTCAAGACAAGAAAAAGGAGAATTAAATTATAAAGTCAAACCCACCAGATTTTCAACAGCATAACGGACGCTTGCAACATTCACGTTGATTGTCTCCAAATCAGAACTTATATCAGAGACCTAAGATTTGGAACACATCTTTTGTTAACACAGATGATTAAGTATTACAAAATACTGATAATAATTTATTTATCGACCAATTGTCACAGCATGTTGAGAAAAGGATTTGATGTAGCTTAAATTAATCCCCAACCCCACCACCTCCCTACCACAAAAAAGTAAAATAAATAAATAAATAAGAAAAAGGGAGGCATAGACCTTCTATAGGAATTTGGTCACTGCTTTTATTAAAATATCAATTAAATACACCTACCGTCTCCTTTGTAGCAGCAGTAATTTGTGCAAACTCATCCAAATTGGCATCCAGTCCATCCATTCTAGAAGACAAATGGCGCTTGGTGGCCTAAGGTCATCCAAATGGTTCATGTTAACACAAGAAACTCCTGTAAATAGCATCCCTACTAACATAGCATAAAGAAAGAACTAACAAAATAGATGGCAGGAATCCCCAATCATAAAGATGAAAAGAAAGCAGCATGAAATTAAATAGACAAAAGCATTATTTACATTTCCTTCCACAGTTATAAACGACAGGGGAATAGAGTAGTGTCCCCAAAACCCCCAAAACCAACCCCCTCTTACAAAACCAAAAAAAGAAAGGGGGATAAGAGCATCGAACTCACTTTGTCCTTTTTTTGTATGAGATAAGAAAGAATTTTGGATTTCAGTAGCTAGTCTAGGAAAGATCACATGTATGGTATAATAATGGCGTCACATGAACAATATAAAGCAGGAAAAAAGTACCGCAATTGAAGCGTAAACATTCTCAAGCTGCTTAGCTATAGTGTTGCAAGCATCAGACAAACTACGCCTAGTAGCAAACATCAAATCAGGAAGCTTCCACCCCTGCAAACATTTTCAACAGGACAGATGTAGAATTAAACTGCTGACACTAGACAAACAAAAGTTCATACACACTGACAATGCAGAGTATCACAGTACAAAAGTACCAATCATGTCATAATATTTTCTTGACAAATCAAATACGTATACAAAAAAAAAAAAGCAAGTTATACTCTAATTTCCAGCTTAAGATAAATAGATTAAATTCTTAAAGTAGGTTTGCCTAAGCACATAAGTTGCCAGACTATTAAGATCATGTCTCCACCCTAGGGACACTTTTGTTCTCCTTGAAAAAATATGTTAATTTCACATGATCCATGCTGCGAGCAAATATATGCTTGCCTTCCAATTTTAACGAATGGCAGTGTTCATAAATGCAAGAGTTGATACTTTATCCACTATGGTTAAAAATTACAATTACAAACCTAATATATAAATAGCATCAAATAACCCAATAAAAATCCATGGTAAGTGCCCTAGTATAGTGTATAATCATTCCTCAAGTAAAAAGGCAACATGAAAATTATGCTTTCATGTAAACTAATCAGATTGATCAGCAGCAAGTGATAATAATCTAAAGAAAAGACCGTTAGATGCAGATCATAAGGTACGGCCATAGGTTGCTTGTCAGCAATGATCATGCAATTTCAAGAAATGCCATCATATAGGAAGTCAAAAAATGACGCTGAAAATTAATCATGCTACAAAACAAAAATTATTAGACGAATTGAGAAAAAAAGAACAAAGGTTATAGAACAGGTGCAACTTAACAAAAATTAATAAAACTACTCAGGTGACTCAAAGGCCATATAGTAGATTTTTAGTTGAGTTGAATGATTCTGCAACTTGCAAAGTGTGGATAAATGTACTGATTGATGAGATCAATTAGATAACTGCTGCATTAGGCAATGGGATAAATGAACTCATGAAGTCTGAGTTGAAAGATCTATTTTTGCAGACTGGAAATAAACATATACAGAATAACCTAATATTTTGACCTCAATAGGAGAACATGATGCAAAGAAGAAAAGATTAAGAGATTTCAAACAGCATAGGAGTACACTTTGCTTCATACATGCTTGTCTAAGGTAACAACTAGAATGCATCAAGATAGAAAAGAAAATTAATTAGAGAAGTTTCTTATTAGTAGGTCTTTTGATTTGGATATTTACCATGAAGTACCAGAAAAGTAATGATAAACCCTGCTCTAAGTTATACTTACTTTCCACCATACATAGCCATAGCCCACAACAACAATGACAATTACAGCACCATATCTGCTAGCATCTGAATGAGAGAAAATAAAATAAAACCTCTTAGGAGACAGTCTGAGCAAAAGAAACAATAAAGCCGAATGCTTCATTGCATAGTTTCAAGACAGAGATATGACATGACAATATAATTATCTGAAGCCATGCTGCAGTCATTATTTAGATTCCAGAACATTCGTGCACGATTATTTGCATGTCTCAACAAAACTAAAAGAACATTAGCAAAATTACAATCTCACTAAATGAGAATACCTCATATAAGACAATAATGCTATCGAGAAACAGCAATGAGAATGATGATGAACTTCAAAACATATAGCCGTCTAAATGATTATTTGTAACCTTAAATAGTTAAATTTTTTTGGGTAATTGCTTAAAAAAATTGTTGCATAAAAATAATCCTACAGGACATTTGCTGTCTCTATCCTACACCAACAAAAGTGCATATTTAAGAATTTGGTTTTTAATTGAACCTCTTCCAGCAGTAGGCACAATTATAACTGGTCTATTTTGAAGGATTTGCAGCTCCTGTCTCAAGCTGTGGACCTGCATTATTTTGAAAGATGGTGAGTATGTAATGCACCTGAACTCAACAACTAGGCAGTATCTAAAAAACATCCAGACTGAAAGATTCCAATTGTAAGCAGTCAAAAGATGATTCTAACTAAAGTGATCCTTGAAAATTCGTCTTAGAGCAATATATCAAAAACAGTTGGACACTTGTTTCCTTAACTTGGATGTAACATATTCAGCAGAAATGTTGGTCTGTACCGACATTGAGATGGTGCATCTCTTGATGTCTCAGTAAATGAAATGAACATCGATAAACAATGAAAACTCCACAAATAATGCAATCCTTGTTCCCTATTGCAGACCAAAGTTCATGGATCAATGGCCTAAATCACACTTAAATTGTATTGAGCAAGCGCCCAACACACCCACCCACCCCCCCCCCCCCCCCCCACCCCCCCCCCCCCCCCCCCCCCCCCCCCCACCCCCCCACCCAAAAAAAACATGTAGAGGGAAGGCAATAATTGCCCAATAAAACTATGAGTTAAATGTTAAAATGAATCAGAATAATATGGAGAAACCTCATACCTGAGCCATCAGAGAGTCATTCCTTGGTTTTTTAACTACTGCCCCAGACTCATCTTGTTTGATTCCCTTAAAAACAAGCTGCAGCAAAAGATGTCTTTGTAAGAATAAAATCAAAGACCAAGAACATTCAACAAAGAATACAAAAACTCAACAAAAGTCGGAAACTTTTAATATTAGGCAACTCCTACAGTTTTCTTGCCCAGAAAATGAGCAGATAAATTAAAGTAGGGAGTTCATTCTCATGGCCTGCACTAACTTAGTTTCTGTCACAATTATAGTGTTTTTATAAAGCTAAATTAGACAACGCAAAAGGCACAAGCCAGAAAAAAGGCTGGGTAGGAAAATGACCATCATAAGCATTTCTTTTTGTCAATCAGGCCCAGAAAAGCTAATGCAGCTTAAGAGTGGTTCATTGCACCTTATAAAAATAACATCATTAGAACTGGTTCATCTGACTGCCTTGCAAGAGATATTAAGAAACTTAATTTTTCAATTCCTTTGGTAACCCCCTCAAAACCCATTAAAATCAAACAAAAGGAAAATGAAGAACCCAACCTAACACCAGCATGGAAGACAATGGAGAATTCACACAGTTTCAACAAGCAGATACCTTTAGAGCGCCAGAGAAAATATCCGAGACACCAGGTATTTGCCCTTCTTTAGCAAGAACCGAACCAACAATGCCTAATAGACAAAGATATATGATTCAGTGGTACTAAAAACATCTTAAGCAAGGAAAAAGACCGTGTATGAAGTAAATAATCATCCATAGTAAGAGCAATATCAGTGTAGAGTAATCAACCTTGTTCTTTCAAAAGGTCCATGGACAATAAACATCACAGGACTTGTTAAACTGTTTGGTGAAAATAAGCTGGCAGTTGCATCATATCCATACCAAAAATGACCATTTAGTTTTATCTTTGTTAATTTTGGTAAATCATTTAGTTTTACCTTTCTAACAGTTCAACAAATTGAATTTCTTTCAATAACTTCACAGAATTCGATTAAAATTCTCATATCAATCATACCCAAAATATTATTGAGAGTTGCAATGACCATAGATGATGTCGTCTTATTCCATTGTTTGGTCAAAATAAAAGGGGAAAAAAATTGTAAGTAGACTGTAATAGGATTAAAATGTCCAGAATACCCTTGTTATTCTTCTCAAACACTGGTCACTATTGCTGCCTTCATATTGGAACACCAAGAACACACCTTAATTGACAGCTCAATCAGAAGGCAAAACTTAACAAGGAAGCATTCTCGGCAAACCTACCGTGGGTTCACATGACAGAACCCCCTGCTCAAGCCTGGTTAGCATTAGGGGACCCCTAGGCTTAAACTGAGGAGGTATACAGCACTGTTTGTGCAATGAAAATTGCCACTGTTAATCAGTAGAAGATTGTTGCTGATCAGGTTGAAACAGGTGCATGCCAAACCTGGGTCTTTTTTATGGAAGACTCCTGCTGTGAAAGGAATAAGAAAGGAAATCCTTCTTATTCATTGATTCATGAAGAATAGATTCCGTGCTAGAGAGTATGGAACAAGGGCACAACGATTCCATTCCACTAATTATACCAAGTAACTACCCTAGAAGGCCTTGAAGCGTGTAAATTTAGTTGAAACTGTACTCTTAAAGTGAGCTTGGTGTAAATTTAGCCCATGAACTCCTAATTTGTCATTTTAGTATAGAACAGCCTACTTTCACTAATTCCTGATCCTCCATCACTAGCCCTTAAGTATAACCACATCACTGAGACACCCACACACAAACTCCACTAATTACACATTAGGGTTTATCAAAAACCCTGAACTATATTCACAAATATGATCCCCTCAGATAAAAAAGACAAACGCCGAATTCACACCCTTTTCCAAATAAACACAATTAATCTAAACAGCATAAAAAACCTAATAGAGAAATCAGAAATCGAACCAAGCCCATGAAATAAAATAAATCACATATGGTAAAGTGAATGGGAACATGTAAACAGACCTGCTCCGATGAGTATGGTGAGCTTCCCAATGGGTAGAGCCATCGGTTGATGTAAATAGGATAAGCTTCTGGAAGTTTAATGTATAGCTAAAGAAGAAGCATGGCGAACCCTAGATGGAAAAAAATTGTCTATGATAGTAACAGGCGCAATAACAACGAATAAAGTCTCGATTTTGATCTCCAATTGAAGGCAGGCCTATTTGAGCCGAGACTGATCAGAAGCGGAAGCACGGAGACAGAGAGACTACAGCGCAAGCTACTGCAATGGGAAACAGAGAACCCTATTTTCTCTATTTTTTTTTTTTAACGTTCAGAAATATTTTTATTTAGGTTTTGCAAATAAGATATCCATCAGTATTTGTAACTTTTTTTTAAATAATATATATAAATATATCTGATTTATATTTATATTTAACTTATTTGATATTTTAATGAGAATTATTAATTTTTTAATTTATCTTTAACCCTTTATAAATAATTTATAAAAATATATTTATAATATGCTAATAAATAAACAAACTCAAATTATTTTTATTATTTCGTACAGATCTTTCTCTTTATATATATTTATATATATATTGTATGTATGATTTTTTCAAAATTTTTGCTTTGGCAGAACTCAGAATTTGGGGTGCACGTTTTATTTTTGGTGGATCATGGAAAGATTCCCTTTGGCTACGACTTTTCTTTTCGTTTTTATATGTTGATTATTTTTCATAAAAGATCTAAAATATTAAAAACCACTTTTCTTTCCAAAAAGCGATGTTTTTTTTGTTTAATAATATTACAAATTTATTTATGTGAATACTAATTGTATGAAAATGATTATATAAATATCTTTACAAAATCACATCTAATAAATACAATATCAAATTTTACACAAGAATTACATGTATTAAATATAGTTTTTATTTTTTTAAATCACATATTATAAATTAGATTTCTTTACTTTTCAAAAACCACATTTATGGTATGTAATTTTTCTTCATTGGTAATATAGCTATTAATTTTATGTAATTTATATTTCGATAATTTTTTTACAAAATTACTAGACATGTATTAACCCTTTTTAAGAAATAACAAATAATTTACTTCGGTCCTTATCATTACCGCATCAATGTTATTCATTATGTTATTGAGATATTATAATTGTAATTATTATATATATGGGCTAAAATGATAAAGAAAAATAAAATTGAACATGGAGAAAATGAAAAATAAAGAAAGGGCTGGATTTTTCAAATAGTTTTCAAATATATTAGATTCACTAATGGTATTTGAATTTTTGTCAAATAACATAATTGTCTCTAAAAAATTTACCGATTAAAATATTTAAACTTTTTAAAATTTTTACCAATTGATATTATTTTCATTATTCGCCACAGATTTTATATATATGTGTGATTATTTTTTTTTTTTTTTTTTTGCTTTGACAGAAATATTAGAATTTAGGGTATACGTTTTATTTTGTAGATTATGGAAAGATTACCTTTGGCTAGGACTTTTTTTTTTTTTTTTGTATGTTGGTCATTTTTAAAAAACATCTAAAATATATTAAAAACCACTTTCTTTTCAAAAAGTGGTATTTGTTTGTTTAATGATACATTACTAACTGCATAAAAATGATTATATAAATATCATTGCAAAATCGTATCTAATAAATATAATATCAAAATTTACACAAAAATAACATAAATCAAATACAATTTTTATTTTTTTTAAACCACATATTATAAACTAGATTTCTTTACTTTTCAGAAATATATCTATGACATACGATTTTTCTTCATTTGTAATATAGCCATAAATTTTATATAATTTATGTATCGATAAATTTTTTTATTACAAAATTGCTAGACCTGTATTAACCCATGTTTAAGAAATAACAAATAATTTACTTTTGTCCATGTCATTACCACATTAATGTTATTCATTATCTTATTAAGATATTATAGTTGTAATTATTATATATATAGGCTACAACGATAAAGAGAAATAACATTGAACATGGAGAAAGTAAAAATAAAAAAGTATTGGATTTATCAAATAGTTTTCAAATAGATTAGTTTCACTAATGGTATTTGAATTTTTGTCTTATGACATAATTGTCTCTAAAAGAAATTTTGCCTATAAAAATATTCAAACATTTTTTTCACCCATTGATATTTTTTATTATTTGCTGCTGATCTTTCCTTATATATATATATATGATTTTTTTTTTTTTGCTTTGATAGAAATATTAGAATTCAGTGTATATTTTATTTTTGTAGATCATGGAATGATTCCCTTTGGCTAGACTACTTTTTTTTTTTTTTTTATTTGTGTTCATTTTTATAAAAGGTCTAAAATATATTAAAAACCACTTTTTTTTTTTTTCAAAAAGCCATGTTTGTTTGTTTAATGATACATTGCAGATTTATTTGTGCAAATACTAATTGCATGAAAATGATTATGTAAA
The DNA here is from genome assembly GCA_024138025.1 of Combretum micranthum. Classification (NCBI taxonomy): domain Eukaryota; kingdom Viridiplantae; phylum Streptophyta; class Magnoliopsida; order Myrtales; family Combretaceae; genus Combretum; species Combretum micranthum. Next base: position 23,381 of record JAMXBD010002986.1, read on the forward strand.
TATCGTTCCAAAATCGCATCTAATAAATACAATATGAAAATTTACACAAAAATCGCAAGTATTAAATACAATTTTTATTTTGTTAAATCACATATTATAAATTAGATTTCTTTACTTTCAAAAATCACATTTACGACATACGATTTTTCTTCATTGGTAATGTAGCCATTAATTTTATATAATTTATATTTCGATGATTTTTTTTTTTTACAAAATTGCTAGACATTTATTAACCCCTTTTTAAGAAATAAAAAATAATTTACTTCTATCATTATCATTACCGCATCAATGTTATTCATTATCTCATTGAGATATTATAGTTGTAATTATCATATATATGGGCTAAAATGATAAAGAAAAATAAAATTGGACATGGAGAAAATGAAAAATAAAAAAGTGTTGGATTTATCAAATAGTTTGAAATTTTATCTTATAACATAATTGTCTCTAAAAAATTTTTTGTCCATAAAAATACTCAAACTTTTAAAATTTTCACCAATTGTATTCATAGCTAGAATCTCGCCAATTCTAATGTTGAGTAGACATATTCTTTTTTTTTTTTTTAAGTTTCTCTTTTAGTTGAGTCTTAAATTGCAATGGCTATAAAGAGACAAATAAATATTAATATAGAATAGAGAAAGTCAATAGAATAACGAGAGAGAAATACATATCATGCCAACTAGTTCAAACTCATGACTCCACCATACCTCTACACCTTTTGTTGCCTAGTCAATTTGTCACTCCATCGAAACCCCAGACATTGACTTTGGTTTTTTTTTTTCAGGGTGTTTCAGTGATTGCATTATAATTCTTTAACAAACTTGTTTGTTTCCTTGAGTAAACACTTGGCATGTCATTGTTTTTTTCTAGAAAATTTTACTATATTGGTTAGAATATGGTTTGAAAGTTAAGAGATACACTTTTCCACTATGATCCTAATTAGTTAGGTTGTCTAATTAATAGTAAAAATAAATACAAACCGTTAAAATTGATATTTGATCGTTGTACCATATTAAAGTAATAGATATATAAATTGGTTCTCTTTTTACCTATTAGGGTTATGGATAAATAGAAAACACAAAAAAAGCATATTATAGCATTAAAGTTGTCCCATAAAAATTCTTTGTCATGAAAGGTAAGGCTAAGAAGGGAAGCCAATTTATTAAAGGAATCATTCGATCTCCTCAATTCATGATATTTTCCACATTAGGCATATATTATTAACAAATAATGTCTACGGTAGATTAATTTATTCAAGATCCTAATGTTAGGGTGTTTCATGAAGGAAAAGTTGATTCTATTCCATAAAATTTATAGTTTACATGTGTTATTAGAGCTTCAGTTTGAATAAATTATTTACCCTTTTAATTTTTATTGAAAGATTAGATCTTTAAATGTCATACTAGTTTTGTTAATGTGTTAAAATCTTAGTTTCACAACGTTGATTGAAATGAAATTAATGATGATGGCATTTTTTGTCATAACCGATTGTTTTAATAGTTTATGGTCTGAATGAAACAATACAATAATGATGATGATTTATAAGAAACTATTGTTATTTCGATTATAACCCTGAGATTAGAATCAATTTCATAAAAATTAATGTTTTAATCCTTTTCTTTTATTGTTGCATTCTCTTTTAAAATATTATATTATATATGTTCCATATCATGAAATAATGAAAATGAGATTTAACATCATTTAAGTATTAAAAGAGGTATCGAGTCTTTTCGCATTAAGAAATGAGCAAATAAATGAAAAGAATTATTGAGAATCAAATGAATAAAATCTACCAAGAATTTTTTTTTTTTTTTTTGTGTTTGATTGTGTATGTGGTAATATTTGTTATTAAAGTAAAATGTAAGTATAATAGTTTTTATAAAATCAATTTAGTAGAATAGAAATTTAAAATCATTAATGGATTTGATTTGAGAAAATTGTTAGTTATGTATTTCTTATATTCTTTTAGAGAATCGAGTTCTGTAAAATAAATTCTAAATTACCTATAGTATTGATATAAGTTCTTATAAGAGATTATTTTGTTAAATAGGAATTTATTAGTATTATATTACTAAACTTTGTTTTGAGTTATAATATTTAACAATTCTATTGATAGAAATATATGTGAGTGTTAAATGAGTTGTTTGATCTCTTAATGGCTGCAATTTTAAGCTTGAAGACCACCATGACTCCCATGCACACACACCACACACTTGATTATGTCTGAAGAAGCCTCAAAAGTAAAAAAATGAACTTTATATTTGCATGTATTTATCTTTTAAGAGGCAGAGTTTTACTCTCTTCTTTGCCCTCTTCTTTCTTTAAAAACCGATGGTTACACCCACACACCGCACACCACACATTAACTTCAAATTCTTCTTTTTAAATTGTCAAGGAAAGCAAGACATCCATCTTCAAGACTAAGCAAGTTTAAATAAGTATTTCTTGTTTTATTCTTGTTATTTGCTTGTTTGAGTAGTTATAGGTTAAGAGTTGTTATTGGTTTATGGCTGATTTTGGAAGTTCATTAGTTTGGTTATGAGTTTTAGTTATTGATATATGAAGTAAGGTGATAGAAAAGTGGAGTTGAAGTCTCAATGGTTGAAGTGAATGGTTGGATTGATAGTTGGAGTTTGATGTGGTTTTAGAGATGAGTTAGAGGATTTGAAGGAGTGGATGGTGAACTTGAGTCTTGTATCATGATATATAAGTGTTTTGGATGAAAACAAGACAATTGGAATTGGTTAAAGTATGTATAAATTGCATGAAAAATGTGTAATTCGTTGTAGAAGTACCACGGCCCGTGGTGGGGGGCGTGGTGATTGTGAATTTATGAAATCTAGGCTACTACAGGATGGTGGTGAGTGGCGTGGTGGATACTGGTCATCATTTTTTCTCCTTAGCACAGGGCGTGGTGAGGCTTATGTAGTGCTCTGTCCAACATCACCCTTGGCATAGGCATGGGCATGGTGGGGGGTGTGACAGCTTCGAAGTGTTTCTTTATCTCTTTTAGCTTTATAATCTTGTGTAATCTTTCTTGTCTTTGTTAACTAGATAGTAATACAAACCTTTCTATCTTATAGGAACCCCAGATCACGAGTTAGATTTCCTGTTAGGCTATTACTGTCACGCCCCAATGGATACCCTAAACGTAACAGTCAGCCACACTTAATATTAAAGCTTAAGTATGACAACCTTAGCCACTCCCAAAAGGTTTGATATTAAATGTAAGGCGTGCTCTCACAAATTTAGAGGACCATACATGGAATTATGAAGCTTAAGAAGATATAATAACATATTAAGAAAAGAGGATTCATATTCCATTTACTTATAACAATGATCTTTACAAAATTTAGGAACATTTCCTTAATTCACTAATCTATTACAAGAATATTGGTACATCATTTCTAATACTAAACTTCTTAAAATTTCCTTATCCAAAAAGAAATTATCCGACTGGAAGGTCCTCGTGGCCTCAACCACAGATAAGGGAACTGCAAAAGATATCTATGGAGGTATAAGCTGACAGACTTAGTGAGAACTATTTCTATAAATAACTTCTTGTAACAAAATTTCAAACAAGTTGTTTAATCAAACAAATGGAATGCAACATATACGTAGGCAAACAAGGCATATAATTTTCCGGGAACTATATGTTGAATGGATTTGCACTTTCCATTCGGAGTTTGGTGATATATAACCTCAAAACAAGTAGTTTTAGTTAAAAAGATTTATGCTTTTGACCAATGTCGCCAAGCATGTGAAGTCTACTTGAATCGAGCCTTGCTTTCGGATCTTTCGCCAAGCATTTCCTTAACGTCGCCAAGCAATCACTTTCGGACACTCCACCAAGTGTTGCTTTCGACATAAGCTTACCATCATTCTCACCCAAAGATAATAACCCAAATGCAATGAGACTCACTTCATGGTATGCATGAATCCATTTATTTATGATATCATAATATTATTATTATCAAATCTAAGGCGATCAAAGCATTTCATACAAAGCAAGTGTTATACTAAAACAAACATTTAAATCAATTCCGGTCTCGATATTCTTAGGATTCTTTCAAAGAATTATTTACACACATATCCATTTGTCTTTTCCTAGCTTTAATGCAACTAAATTACAAGCACAACAATATAGCATTTAACAGAAATAAACTCACGATGCCATGTCGACTATTCTTCTTATACGAATGAGTCGTTCACACACTTCACTCAATCGAAATAATCTTCGGGATATAGGTATCCTTCATCGGAGTCACCTAGCCAAAGAAAATACCCACGATGAGTATTTCTTGATGATTTTCTTGAATTTTGACAAAACAATGTCAAAAGAACGTTAAAGTTCGTATAAAGGAAAGTTCCAATTTAAAATGGCAATAACTTGGTCATTTTAACTCGGAATCGCGCATATAATATACCGATTTCTACCTACTCGAAAAGATCTATTCATTTCTAAACCTATTTTTATCAAACTAAACCATTTAAGCCCCGAAACAGTGGCGATAAATTCACCACGAATTTTCCAACTTAAAAACAACTTGGTCAAATCATCCAAAAATTTATTTGATAAATACTTATTTATCTATATAGTTGAAAAATCCTCTTTTTATAGCTACATAGCTCATATTTATTCATGCTTAAGTGTTTATTGTCCAATCATGTTTCTTGAGTAAAGAAGTATTTATTAGAAGTTTAGAAAACTATAATTTACAAGAAATTCATTTTGTGATCGGTTTTTGAAATGAATACTTGGATTCTTTTTGTTTTTCAAAGAATTATTTTATTTTTGACTTATTATTTTTCTAGATGACTTTTTTTTTAAAAACAAATTTTCTTCTTTTCTAAATTCTTGTGTTGGTCCTATGTATGTTCTACACAATCATTCTTTGACTATTTATTTGAAAAGATCTAAACTTGAAAATCCTCACTTCTTGCTCCCTAAGGTTTTTGCTATGTTATTTTCTTCGTAGAAATCATTTTATATCAAAAAACATTTTCTTTTGAAAAACAAATTGAGATAAAAAGCTTTTCATAACTAGAGTAGTTTCTAAGATCGTAGTGGGTTCTTTTGTAACTTGAAAAGAATGACTTTATTCTTATTAAATCATAGATTTTATACTTCACATAAACTTATCTCTAAGTGGTAAAAATTTCCTTTTGTCAATTATTTTTAGAACTTGAAATTTTGGACGATGATCTAAATGAACATGATTTATGAGAAATAATAGTAAACAAAAAACATAAATAATAAAATCAAGTATTGGGAGTCTTAGCTTTTTCAAGCTCCGGGACTAAGAAGTAGACTAGTCCCAAAGTAAAATAAAATGAAAGAAAGAAAAATTTGTTTTGACTTGATGAGGACAAGTCTAAGACTAGAGACCAGTCTTAAAATAACAATAAATGAATAAATAAATTGCAATGGAATAAATAAATAAATTGCGTTGCATAAAATAAATTGCAAGTGAGCTTATATGCTCTAAATAATATATATATATATATATATAGATAGATAGATAGATAATAAACTTAGATATAATAACAATAATATGAACAAAATAATAACATAAACATAAATAGATTTTCATGAACAAGAACAATACATGAACATAATGTAGCTTCCATAACATTTAGTCTTTGGAAACTCATACTATGGTCATGTAAAGTTACATGACACGAGAAGAAGAAAATAAATAGGAAAAGTTTACCTAAAGATGACTTTGGTAGTGTTATGTGGTTATGGTTTTTGTTGTAGATAGAAGTTGTTTTGGAATTATTTGGAGAGAGTTTTGGAGGATATTTGGAGAGAGTTTTGGGAGGATATTTGGAGAGAGTTTTGAGAGGAGAATTTGAGAGAGTTTTTGTAGAGAATTTGTGGGTAGTAAATGTGTGAAAGAAGTGAAAGAGAAGGGAGGAAAATGTGGAGTGATTTTTGTATGATTAAATTAAATGAAAATTGAAACAAATTGAGGAAGAGGGGAGGGGATAGGCCCGACCAACATAGAGAGGAGAGAGGGAGTGTTTTATTTTTTTGTATTTTATGGATTAAATGAAGTAATAAATAAAGTAGATGTGAAATAAAGTTATGGGAAAGGTAAAAAGTAAAGGTTATATGTTATGGTGTGAGTAAGAGTAGGTGTAAGAAAAAGTAGAGATAAAAGAATAGTGTAGAATAGTAATAAATAGTGTAATGTAAAGTAGATATGACTAATAAAGTACCGGTAGTAAGAAAATAGCGTATAAATGCGATATCTGTTATTTTTACTTACCGAAAAATTACAAAATTGATATTTTTGAAAACCTTATATTTTTAAGAGTCTAATGGTATATTCGGAATGTTTTTATTATTCCGGGCTCCGGGACACGTTTTTCAAGAATTGTGTTCGATCGAGTCCGAAACGAGTTGCGGTTTTACTAATCGGATCTTTTTACACTTCCTTGGGTAATTACGCACTATTCTATGTTCTAAACTCCTACTTACTCTTACTGAGTTGCTTAATCGGGATTGCCGGACTTAAGCTATTATGTCTAACTAGGGTTTTGTTGACCTTTAGAGTTCCGGTTGACTTCCGGTTTAAGGTTTTAGGCTAAATCGATTCCAAAAATTTGGGGGTTTACAATTATGATGATTAAGGAACATGCACGGGTGAGTAACTTGAATTCTAACACTTTGTTTGTACTTGTAAGTAGTGGAATATAGTTTAATTGTAACTATAAAGAATCAATTGCATGGGGATGAGAATTATTACATGGTATGTAATGTATGTTTGAATTGCAATTCTTAATAATTGAAGTGACAACCACTTGTTTGACATTAATATATAGTTGTCTCATTGAGTGTTTGAAGTTGATATGATCACTTGATAATATGGAACTAAGTTTAATAGACTTCTAATATTAATATGACATGCATTTCATAACATCATATTAAGTTAGCATGGTATTCTTGCCACGTATTAACAAATTCGATTCTGTGGTAATGCTTGTTGGGACTAGTGAGTCTGTTTGTAGGTTACCATAGGGTTGTCAACTTTGCAGAAACTAAGCAAGCTTTGAAGGAGGTCGTCTGTGTTGGAGTTGGCTTAAGAGTGTTAATACTTAGTGAGATTTCTCAAGTTTTATGACAAGTGAAAGTTTTTGAAAACGAAAATGATTCTCTAAAAGACTGCTCGTGTCCTGTGGGGTTTTGGTAGAGACTATTCCCCCAAGCGGGTTAGGTGAAGAGAAAATCCTTCTACTTTGGTATTAAGTTTCTATGAGCATGAATTACTGAAATTATCCTTCAACCCCTAAGGAGGGCGTAAATCAACATAGGTTTGAATTTCGGTTATTCAAACCATGTTTGTTGCATATGATTGATCCATTCATTGCATATGATTGGTAATTCTACTTGTTTGATCTTAATGTTTGTGCCAAGATTTTGTTATTCATTGATCTTTATGTAATTACAAGGTATTAAGCAAGAAGACCAAACCAAGCTTGAGTGCGGGAGTTAGACTTTTTGGACCATGTATTTTGTTAAGGTGAAGACCATATATATAATAGAGACTAGTTATGATTACAATACATTAAGTTAAGTTTGTTTATCTTTATAGCCTTTTTGGTTATGGGGTTCGGTTCAAACCCTGTAGATCTTGGTTTGTAAAGCTTTTATGAAGTTCTAGATGTGTTATATGTTTCTTTGTGGTTATATATATATATGTATGTATGTATGCAATATCTTTCTCACTCAAATAACTTTCGATCATGTTTTCATTATCTACTCCAATTGGGGAACATTAGTTGTATAGTGTTTATGTAACTTTCTGGATGTCTCATTTAGTTACATGGCTTATTATTACGACTAGAGTACCTTGTAGGGGTGTGACAGGTTCTCCCTTACCTTATGATGTTGTTTTGTCTCATGTACGCATAAAAGAAAGAAGAAGAAGAAAAGAAGTAAATGGAAAGAAAATTGTGAAGAAACATGGTCAATTTTGTTCCCTTTTCATGTTATCACGGTTAATAATTGCTAAATGTCATGGGTATATATATATATTTTATGTTTTTGTTTCTTCAATCTTGAAATATAATGGTTTTTTATAGCCATATTGTTTTTTAATTACATACATCATGACATGACAAATATATATATTATTTTAAAATTAAATTGAGTTATGTTTATATTTATACATGACATAATAAAGAGTATAGTTGTTAGTCACCAAAGAAGCCAAATTGTAGAAATCTAGTAACACCTAAGAAATGCTAGCAGCAATAATTTTTATCTTAGGGAAATTCTTTTGTACTATCATTAATTTTAATGGGATTGGTCCCATCACAATCCAACGATTCACACCATACCTAACCGTGATCGAGCTACTAAAATAGTTAATATTCTAATTACTATATTTATTTTAATAAAGAACCATATAAGGTCCCATTATACAAAACAACACAAATTGTGCAATAAATAAGAGCGAGGGTTAGAAAAATTTTACCGGGATTTAATTTGAAGTTCGTTTGCCCCACAGTTTCCACGGTCCATAAATGCCTTACTCAAGGAGGACTTAACACATTCATTCAAACAACAAACAATGCTCTAACAGAGCTACAACACCACACCACACAAATACATAACATAATCACAAACATACTCGAGTTATGCTTTTACAGCAAGCTCTTAAGCACACTAGGCAGGCACAACTCAAGATTTCATTAAATCACTTACAAGAAATATCAAACTTAACAACTACTGGCACTACACTTGCTTTTTTTTTTTTTTTTACTTACACAAAATACAAATAAAGCTTTAAGAGAGTGTTTATAAGGATTAAATAGCAACTAATAAGCTCAATCAATACCCTTCAACTACCCGTTTTATAAGCCTCCTAAAAGTTATAGTCGTTGCCCTAAAAACTCTCTAAAACGATCGTGCATTAAATGTCCAATGGCTACTTAAAAAAGGTCCAGACCTTGTGCATAAGTTCAACCTGTTGGATAGTTCGATACCGTGTCATATTTTGGTCATATTTCTCTCATCTGGACATCAATTGAGGTGATTCAAGATATCACGAAAAGTTTAGAAAAAACTCTACAACTCTTATGTTTTGAATTTTAGGAAATTCTAAATGAATCATCCCAAAACTTTGGTACACTCTAGACCTACAAATATTCACACAAAGCATAAACCAAAACAAGATGGATGAGAAGGGAAAAGGAAAAAAAAAACTGGATTATCATTATTGTTTACTTTATTTCTTTTCCCTACTACAAGATGGGAATGAATCATAAGCAGCTTCTGCCTTTAGTACACAGTTGATATTACTAAAAAGAAATGCTATTCATTATCTGTGCCTTCATCATCCATCATTTACGCATCGTTCTCTTCAAGTTCTAGCTTGCCATTGCGAAGTATTTCATTAAAAATCCTTTTCAGCGTCCGACAATTTTTTGTTGGGTGTCCCACCATCCTGTGGAACCTGCAGAACTTTGCATCTCTTTTCTCCTGTGTAGTGGGTTCCCGCTCAACCCTTGGTAATCTGACAAAACCATCCTTCAACCACCGGTCTAGGACAACATGAACATTATCCATAGCACATGGGAAAGGTGGAACTTCCTGAGCATTATCTCTTCTGGGTTTCTTGCTACCCTGAAAGCTTCCTCCTTGAGCAGTGCTCATTGATGAGTGTCACTTCTTATTTAGGTCATGAAAAAAAGGAAAATAAACTAAACTAAGTTAGAAATATTCACAAATATTTATTGGGAAAAATGAGAAGTAAGCCAGTAACTTCTATGAAAAAGATAACTTAGGGTTACTTTACCAATTCCTTATTATAATGATTTCTTAAGGATGATAGCTTCTTAAAAAGCTGTTGAAATGGTGTGTTTATACCATCGGATTCTCTAAATTAAAATAAAGCTTCTCTCAAAGTTAGCAGTTTTAGATCCAGCTAAAACCAATAATATGAAGTTTCAATTAGATCTGCATAAAGAATAGGAATCCATTGTTTTAAAAAGACAACTCAATAAATTTTTGAAACAAATGACAGAAAGTCTTCACCCATTTCTTGGCAAGAGGTAGTTAGGATTAACTCCATTAGTAACCATAGATCTATTTAATCGAATGATCTCTTAATCTATTCAATTGATATCAATCGTGGTTTCAAAAGAATGTACTATTCCTTTAAAAACCATAAGTTAATTTCAAGTTACTAATTACAAACACCCAATCAAATTTACTTGAAAGCGCATTTGAAATCAGACTAAATCAAGAATTGGATTCGTAATCCCTAAACCGTAGGAGTTTATTTCTCCATAGATTTATTAAAATAAGCACAAATTAGAAGAAATAAAACAAGCTCAAAAGATGAATCAATTGATTGCTCAAAGATTCAATGAAATTACAAACATTGGGTTAAATTGATTTTACCCAAAAAACATAAGATATTTTCAAGTAAAAAAAAAATGGAAATTCTTTTACCAAAAAATTCTTAAGAAATCTACTCTATGTTAATATTGATTTACACTATTGGCACATACTTTACAATACACGCTTGCATGTTTATTTATAGACTACTAGGTATAGAAAGCATGGCTATCTTTATTTGATACGTAGCAGAATCAATAGATCCATTCTAATAGAATTTTGTAACTTTTCACGCACGCATATAATGTGAAAACACTCATCGAGAGTCACGTGTTTTATTGGTCGAGGCTTGTATTTAACAAGATTAGACTCGACTTCAAGAAATTCTTAGTAAACTGTGCGTTTTTGTCCATTGCTCTATCGAGGGTAAAATTAAGAGAGTCGAGGGTCAACTTATTGAGGCTCGAGAGAATCTTGTTGAGGAATTGGTCTGACAACACAATTGTCGAGGGTCCAGTTTTGAGGCTCGACAATGTATTTTCTTTAGAATGATGCTCGATCATTTCGACTGAAGTTGAGGGTCATGTCAAGGGCTCGCATTTAAGACTCGATATACCAATTTTTACTGTCTTCTTTCTCTATTTTGACCTTGGCTATGTCTTTTCAGGGCTCGACTTCTGCATTTTTGGCTTTAATTGTTGTTTTTGCTCCCAATCTGCATTAAAATACTTGTTTTCTCCTTAATTGATTGTAAGAGCTTTAAAACAACATTATTTATCAAAAGGATGATTTTTGCTGGATTTTATTAGAAATTATTAGCAAATTAAGCTCAAAATCCTATGAAAAATATAGAGTAAATATGACTTATCAGGTCACTCCTTTGTTTGATAATAGAATTATTTGTCCTTTGAGTGTTCTCTACCAATGTCAAGAAAGACCTGAGTGATAAATTCACTAGGTGCACAGCATAATCTGTGAACATACCTTGGATGCAGATTTTGAAAAGTTCTTTTTCGTCACATATCTCTTGGATATCTAAGGAGTGTTCCTTAAAACACTCGATGAATTCCATCAGATTCTCCTTCGGGCATTGTTTGATACGTCCCATGTTGGTTAATGTCACTTATTCTTGAGTTTTAAAGAATTTCTCAAGAAACATTCTACACGTAGTCTCCCATGAATCAATAAGGCAAGGGTGAGATTGACATATCAGGTGTATGTCTTCTTTGTCAAGGACTTAGAAAATTCCTTGAACTTCGGGTCATCATCAAGCTCATAGACTTCAAGAGTCTCAATGAACTTGAGAAGGTGCTCCTTAGCACTACCTCGTTTCCCATTGAACTTCATAAGCTTTGGACTAGCGTAGTCCTTAGGATAGGGTTTCTCCACAATTTTTTGTGGGTATGGAAGTGTTAGATTGATGACACTGGTAGCAAAGGCAGCTTGCACCTATCTTAGATATTTTTCGAGGTCTTCCTTCATCACATATGAAGTGGAAGCAGATGATGTATTGGCTCCTACTTGAGGAGTAGGAGTAATGCTGTGAGGTGTAACTATGCCAGTCGTAAGTGGTTAGACATTGCATCAGAGGAAGAGGAACCTTTAAGATGGATCCTTGCTCGTTCTCCGTTAGCAGGCGTATGATTTCTTAGAGTTAGAGGCAGTAAAGGCTGTAATGGCTCTTGCCGATGTCTTCCCTCATTTTCAATAGCAAAAAAATAGTAGTTTACTCGAGTTGAGCATCATGTAGGGACTCATTGTCAATACCCTTTAGGAGAGTTGTAGCTAGTACAATACTAGCCACTTGGACGCTTGGTGCAGGGAAAGTTATCTTGGGAAGTGAACTAGTAGCTTCTATATACCAGGTAGGATTTGCTCAAAAGCATTTAGAAATTGATTGATAGCCTCGATATTCTCCTGCATAGTGCGTATCATGAGTACACTATCAATTGCAGGATCTTGTATAGCCACGGTAATAGCATTTTCATCTATAATATGAGTATGCTCAACCACATCAAGATGATTCTCCTAATCTTAGAGGTTTGCTTCATGTCCAACTCTCTTGCATGGAGGTACAATTATTGTCAAGAACTTACTCTTTTCCTCAATAGAGTCACCAAATAATGTATAGCGGGGTTACTGCAGTTGGTTGATCACGTGCAATAAGCATAGCGGTCGACCTAAAAGAAGTCTTAAACTGATGACACGTGTATGATGTCGCAAAGCGAGGTGTGGGAGGAAGAGCAGGCAAACCCGGTTTCTCGAGTGCACGGGTGTGACAGAAGATCAAATCAAGTAGAGTCGATCGTTCTTAACTTGTTCTTGGTAAAACAGGTGCTTTGGTCTTTCTTGGAGATGTTTCAATAGAGTATTTGTGTTGCTCTCAATCTCGGCAATATGCAGAATCCTTCCAAATGAGAGGAGAAGTATCTTATTTATATATGTTGGAGGCTAGTAATGGCCGTTGGATGACTTTCGAATGGATGGTTGAGATGAAGCATTGCTTGCAACTATTGAATATCTTCCATGAATCCGGCTGCTCAAATCCATCCCTTCTTTTATGTATGTGGGCATGGGCTTTGATATGGGCTTGGAATAGAATGATGGCTTTTATAATAAAAAGGAGCCATTTTCTTATTAAAATGGCCCATCTTTCATATGAAATAGAAATAGGCTCATTTTATTCCATATAAGCCTTATTTTAGCCAAATAAAGCCCATTACCCTAGGAAGATATTTTTGGAGTTTACTTTTTACGCACGAGAAAATCGAATAATGTCAAGAGTGAAATACACCAGTCGGACGATCCTTGTTCTGAGCCTATCAAGCCAAATCTTCCTACGACATCCCTTATTAGACTCGGTCTTCTAAGCCCTGTCATTAGCCTAAAAAACCGGCCCATGACATTAAAAGGGCCAAAAGCCCAATTACTGAAATGACCCTGTACACCAAGATTTTGGTAGAATCCTTAACATCTTTCGAACTAGGTTTAAGCCATCAATTTTCTTTCCTAGGGTAGTGAATTCATTATTAATGTTGCTATGGAGATTAAAAGCATCTATAATATTTCCATCTACTTTAAATATGAACAATTCTTATTGTTGTAGTAGTGCATTTATCTAATTGTATTTTATGGTTTTTAATACTTTGTGAGTTTCAATCAATTTTCCCCCATGTTATTTAGCTGTGTTACAAAAAGATATTGTAAACCCTTAGAAGTTTCGATAAGTTTAAGAATAAACGGTAAAGTTAACGTCAAAACTGAAACCCTGATATGTGTTGAGTTGGTACCTAACCTTAGAAAACCTTAAATGCGATCCAATAATCTGTTACACTAGGAATGTTAGTCATATGAAACTAGTAAATAGAATCCTAGATTCGACTACCTCGGAAAGCTACAGTTATTGATGCGGATCAAATTTAGATAAAGCATTCGGTACGATAATTGTTGTAATGGATAATTCTAACGTCAGATCCTAAGCAGGTAAGTCGAGGAAATATAATAATATAATATTTTATAATTAAATAATATAGATCAAAATTAAAAAATTTTGGTATCGAAAAATTTATTAGGATTTTAGTTAGATAAATTGAGCATATCATGGTACAAGTATTTTTGTTAATATTATGCTTATCATTTCCTAGTACTATTCAAGTACATCTATCAAATTTACTTTATGTCATCTAGGTGTACTATATGCAAACCTACTTATGCAATTCTACATGTCATTTTTCCTCATTTCCTAATGCAAATATCATGTCAAGCCTTTTTTTTCCTTCCTTTTTCTTTCTTTCTCTCTCCTCCCCCCTCTCTAGCACCACTAGCCTCCCCTCTAACCAACTTCCCCTCCTCCCCCGCTGTGACAACTACTCCTCATTTCTCTCATTTTATTTAATTCATAACTCACACTATCCTTTACTTCTCTCTTCCTTTTTCTCCTAAGTGTGCCACCCTTTCCCTTCTTCCCCTATATCTCTTGGCATTCTCTGCCTGTCTCTTATTCGGACACAAATACTCATCACTCAAGGGTAACTAATTTTGCCAACATGACTTCCATGCATATGTAGTAGTAGATAAAGGAACCAACATCATAAATTCCTCTTAATTTCCCTATAAAGCTTTACATCAGGGAAGGGAATGGGTGTTGTTTCCATTTTCTTGTTTCCAATCTTGTCATAATGAATATGGCAGAGTCAAAACATTTAAAACGCTAACTTGAGGGTTTCTTTTCTTTTTCTTTATCATATGTTGAAATACTCCACATGAGATTCAAACTCATCATATTGAGACTCTCATTTAGAGTAAAAATGGTAAAAGATGGAGCTTAGATGAAATGAGTTTCCATTTCCTGGCATAAAGATATGTGTATGTAACTTGTAGCAAAACACAAGTTCTTAACTTCAACTCTGTGGTGCAAGGATAGCTAAAAAACTTTAAACATAAACGAAAGAAAGATGGTGATCTTAGTCACGAAATCCTTTTCCTTATTTAACGTAGTACCTTAAAGTGGAAAGTTTAATTATCTCAATAACTAGTTCACTCAAAATGATGTTTCCTTTACAAGAGGATGGCTTGAACATAACGGGGCATCATCCTTCTTTTTCTCTATGAACTTGAAACTTATAAGGAACTATCATAGTTCAAGCTTCATTTTCTTTTTAAAATGAAAGTTACAATGGTGGCTAAAAGCTCATACATGAGTATTGAAGTAAAAGAAACTATGAAGGAAACTCTCCTTCCCTTTCTTTTATTCGTGCCAAAACCATAAAGCACCAAGAGGAGGAGGGAGTTCCTTTTCTTGCAAGCTCACCTTGATTGTAACACTGTAAAGTTTAAACAAAGCAAAAAAAAAAAAAAAAAAAAAGGGTCCCTTTTTCCTACATGGCCAAAGCCTCCATGAGCTTGCAAGTGCGTGTTTCAAACTTTAGCTCTAATTTGGCTATCCTAAAACTCTTACGAGCAGTGTAAGTGCAATTGCAACTAAAACAAGGAAGTAGCACCATGTTTCTTTGATCATAGACTTGCCAAAACTTTAAGGACTCAATAAGACAAAAGAAACTTTCTCTTTCTTTTTCCTTTTGGCCAAGAGCTATATATCTCACCCATGCAAGTTCCAAATTTTTATTTCTTTAAATGATCATCTTAATAAGTCCAATGAAAGGATTAGATGCAATGATGATTAAAATAAAAGGAAAGTGTCAAGCTTCCTTTGTCACTTGTATAATGAAAACCTTAAGGACTAACATTAGGGTGACATCCATATATCTTGTTTAAGTCTTGAACTTTCCTTTATGAGCTCATAAGTAAGAACTTAAGAATGTTAAAGAAAACATGTGGTAACGAACAGCCCCTCCTGGTTCCTAAGCGAGCTTTAAGCATAGAGGCTCTAAAAGAAGCTAGTAACTTAGTAAGCTATATTATCTTCTTGTCACAGCTTAAGAAACCAATGATCTTAACATAAACTTAAGCTTACTTATATATATTAGCCTTTATTTACAATGGGAATAGATGATGAATGATATATTTTTATGATTATTTGTAAAGATTTAAAACTTAGTTAAATTTTTATTCTTAAGAGGTTGAAGAGGATTTATGAGTTTATGAAATAAAATCGACCAAGTTTAATCAAAATTGTAATGATAATGAAGAAGTTATGAAAAGTTAAGAAGATCATGGGATAATCAATGTCCTTGTGTTTTCCCCATGTTTTGTTCGAGCTTTATGTATTTAGATTCAGAGATTTACATGACTAAATATGATAAGTCATGCTTATGCCGTGCTTTATTGGAGATGCTAAGGACTATTGGATTAGAGAGATATACGAGGAAATACTAAAAATCGTATTTCAATAATGTAAATCTAGAGATCATGAAAGTATTGGAGCAGTAAGTTCCACGAGTTTATATATATGATCTTGTTGTTTATGCCGTACTGTTATATGGATAAAGTACCGTCAAAGAAACAGAGAGAAGCACAGAATACTACTTTATATCGCGTACTAGCCATGTTTGATTACAAATGAAGAATTTTAAAGAGTTTAGAAAGTTGTACGGTTGAATCCTATTGCCCATATACAACCGTGGAGGTTAGATATTGTATGAAGCTTATCCTACTTTGAAGATAATGTTTAAAGATTGATATTTATCCAAAATTTGTGGGACTGAATAGGGCTTGGATGTCTATAAATAGGTCATACAACAAAGTTTAATAAATAAGGACACAAAAAAAATTTACATATTTCCAACATTGTATCCTAGATTTCTATCTAGGGTTCAAAATAATGCAAGTAAAGAGGATAGGAGATTGCAATATCATTGTTTTCAAATATTTATTATTTTTTCACACTCACGTTCATAACAATGTTTATTGTGCTTTATAGTTGTGTAATAGAGGAGTAGAGATTTATAGTATAAATGTTAAAGAACCCTAGAATTTACCATGTAGTTATGTACTTATTGTTAATTTAATGAAGTTATATGTTTTCTTGATTCTAATTATGTGTACTTTAATGTTTTTTGAGTTGATACCTCTAGAATATTAATTCTCGACTGATTTTATATTTGTTAATCAATAGTTCACTTGTATAAAAACATCTATTACAATCAGAGAAGTTTGTTTGCAATGTTGGATATAGAATGATGAAAATCTTTCGCATTAAATTGAATAAAAATTTGATTCAACATGAGATTCAAAAAGATTTAATGCAATTCTTGGATTATTATTAATTACGAAGATATTCTAATAGATAGATTCAGGGATTAGGAATTAATAGTCTTGATAAAGATATCAACTTAATTAAGGAATCTTCCAGATCAAGAAATAATAATCAACATTGAACTATCTTTAGAAGATAAACATAATAACTTTTGGTGGAAAATTAATGCTTAGATGATGTTTAATGATCTTGTGATTAATCTTTTATTATCTTGATTTATGACTGAGAATATAATATAATAGTTAATTAGAATATATTAGTAAAAGAATCAATAGTTAATAACTTTGAATTGATTAATAGGTTAGATGGTAGAAAAGAAAGTTAATACTACAAATTCAAGATCCATAAGGGAATGATACCTATGTTTAATAGTTATACTATAAATGATAGGTATAATTGCTTATAATATTGATCTTAGTATAGTTGTTGGTGTAGATTTTATTAGTTATTATGATTGATAGACATTTACACATAAAAGTAAGCTTGAATTCATCATTTTCCTCTTTTTTTCATTGATAGCTAAAAACCTAGATGGGGATGGACCATCTTGTGAACTTTGTTCCTTCTTTTCTAACTTGTTTCGTGAAAAAGGAAACCATGTTAAATTAACACTTGATTCTCATACATAAATGTGAATAGGATAGCCACATATTTATCATTATTATTCTCTTTTCATCTTTTAAATGCTTAAGATATAACCCATGCATGATAGAAAGCCTTAATGGGATCTAAACCCTAGAAGAACACTAAAATGGAAGTAAAATACAAAGGGAAGTAATCTAACCCCTACTTATCGTATACCTTCTTAACCTTAAATGAAGAAAACTACATAAAAAATAAATCGAGCATCTAAAAATGATGGAAATTGACAACTCATATGTTAAAATCAGAGTTAAAATTGCCAAGATATAGTTATTTTAAGAACTAAACTAAGCAACCAGGAAATAGATTGATGATAGCACCATTAGAATGTCTATTTAGGAGAAGTTCTCACAAGATTCTTATTTCAAAATCTTTTCCTTGTCCATATGACGGGGAGATCGAGCTTGCTTACTTAGAGGATTACTTTGATTAAATAAGAGACCTTGACTAAGTAAGTTTTCTCTTGTGATTATGCACTTATTTGTACTTGTATTTTGGTTGCACTCAAAATATTAACTACATATGGAACATGTCTAGCGTCATTGGAACCGCATGTGCTCTTACCCGTGTGTATCAAAAAGCCACTTAACATATTATAACATTATTATGGATGGGTAAATGCATGGCCGATCATATCTTACATTTCATGTGTGTATGAGTAATTGTTTGATCACTATTAAAAGGAATACTATCTTTACTTAGCTTAACCAAAGACATGGTTCACGCATAGCATTTAAAGTTACATGTGGAAGCCTTCTAGTACTATATGTGGGACCGGATGTCCTATAATAGTAGTTAGGAACATGAGCCTTACTCCTCTTTAGAGATTTACTTTGCTCGGGTAATGCGAACTTAAATTTAGAGCCGTGCTAGCATCAATCGCTATGGGCAGGAGCCTGAGACCAGCAGGGTATAAGATCATGGAGATACTCGACGAGAATTCCCTAGCCCTTATCACGAATGGCATAAATTTGTTCTTTATGGCTTCTAGATAACTGTATATAAGTGTGTCTCGTTTGATTGTTTATATTGCATATGTGTGCTGATAACAAACTTGCTTGTCTGTTTGCTTGATTGGTATGTTTTGAAGAGAATTTCTCACTAAACATGTGATGGCTTATACTCTTTTATATTTTTTAGTGATGCACGAGTACTTATGGCTGACCCCTAGGGATTGCCTTCCCGAGGTAGGGACTTTTGAGAATTAAGGACTTTTAAGGGACGCAAGAGGATAACTAGAAGACTTGCCTCTATTAGAATCCTCGTAAGAAATATTTGAAAGACTTTTGATATTTATGGATCACTATATTTAAGACTATTTGATGGTGGAAAATTGTGGGCATATGGCCTTATGTTGATGTAATATTTGATGAATGACATTTTACTAGATCATATTCTTGCTAGCCATACTATTATCATCTTAAATTGCACTTATCCCTCCGACACTCCCTTGATTGTGAGCACACTTTATACATTATATGTGAAACCATTGCGTGACTAAGGATATCATTCATTAGTTTTCATGCCATGTATGATAGGTTGCCACATTTAAGGTATCCTTAGGGGCGTGGCATATTTAATGTAAAGTGCAGATAAAGAAATTGCAGAAAAGAGTAAGCTTTTGACTTTATATTTTCACTCGATTTTCTTCTTGGCATTATTTAAAAGTGTGAGCCACTTTTAGTTTTTACTTCTTCATATCCTTTCTCGATGATTTTTCATGAAGCATAATCATTAGCTTTGATATATGCTTCCATTTATACCTTCCAAAAAGAAAAGTTAATGCCGTCAAAGTAAGGAGCTTTATTAACAACAATAGTAATATTATTCACAACCATAGTGGATTAACAGCTTAATAATAGGAGTGTTAGGCTTTGATAACAATTATTGGTCATAAACACCAGTAACTAAGAGGATGATGAATTGGTTTCTTTAAAATTCCTTTTAAATTTTTTGCTTAGATTCTGAAATAAAACTTTAACTTTTGAAAATCAACATTTGTTTAATTCTTAAATTAACTTACGACTGGTTATGAAAAACTATTTTAATGAGGTTTTGAAAATAGTTTTACAATCCATCTTGGCTTTACTTGAGTTATGGTCCAAGAAGCTTAACTTCTATCTTTTTACAAATAATATATAAGGTTCTAAATATCTATTAGATCATAACGTAACTATTAGAGCATAAAATAAGTTGAAAATTAAATAGAGATAGAGTTAAATAGAAATATGCCAGGATGTATAGTGAATCTACCTTGTACATTAGTCTACTCTTCTAGCTCTCTGGGATATCGGTATTCCATGTTGGTTGTTTCATTAATGCAGGCAAAAAATTGAACAAGGTACAAAGATTCTTGCTTTCCAAAGCCACAAACCAACCACATCTTCTCCTTAGCTTAATCAAGATAATCACGGCTCTACGATAGCCTTTGTCACCTTTCTACTAATTCAACTATACGTAGATGATCAATACAACATCAATAGCAAGGACTCTTAAAATCCTTTAAGTTTCAAAGGAAAAAAGGAAATTGCACATTGGCTTTTGAAGATTAATATCAAAGCAAGCTTTGAGTAGAGCTTTCAATGGAGCTTTTTCATGTAAGCTTGAATATAGTAGTTGTATGCTTTCGATATTAGAAAGCTTGTGACATTTTTAATAGTAAATATTCATTCTTTTGTTTCTCAATTTTCTATCCTCTTTTGGCTTTGAATTTGTTTCAATTCATAGGCTTCAAATTTAATGACCATGCAATCTTCATAAGGATTATTATCTCTAATATAACCATTTGTGTATACTTGGTTAATTCCGCTACAAATAAAATCTGAAAAGCTTCCTTAAGAGTGTAGAAGTAGCTGTTGGAAAATTTTAGAGAAGCATCTTTAAATCTTGGCTAGATTTAAATGATCTCTTGATAATTTGAGGAGATACCAAATCACATCCTAGTTAGAATATATCTTCAAGATTAATTCTGGAACTTTTATATGATTATACACGCCAAAGTGATCCATATATTTCTTCAGGCTTCAAAATAATTTATCTCTCCATGATTAAAGATTAATTTCAAACATAATAAAAATGTAAATTCCCATGGTTTAAATCTGTCGAGCCTGGATTTTTCCACTCATCTTATCTGGTTCATTTCTCCTAACCCGATTCACATTAAACCCGAACCCATTTAACATGAATCCTCGACTAGGGGTTAAAAGAAATTTTAAAAAAATTTAGAGTCGCCACCCGATATAAATCGGGAAAAAATAAAAAGCTAGGATCAATGGGTCGGTTGATCCTAACTTAGCTACTAGTCTGTGAAAATTTGATTTAAAAAAAAACCAAAATTTTAAAAAACCAGATATCATGGATTCGGGGGGCTAACCTATTAAAACCAAATCGGTTACCACTTTTGGAATTTTAAATTTCAAATCTATCCTTTTCATGCTCAAAAAAATCAAATAATATATTACATAACAAATATTTACAAGTCAAATCATTTATTTTTATTTTCTATGTGCTTTTCTTCATTTTTATTTTTATTATTTTTTTAGAACATAAACATCAACAAAATATTATATTTACAAAATATTTATTTACTAAAAAGAACAAAACATTTTTTTTTATTTTTTAATGTCGCCCGCAGGTGCCTACGTACTCGCTAATCGAGATCAGACAAAACGTAGTTCTTTTAAAAAAGAACTTAATTTGTTGATCAATTTTAATTTTTTGAACTCTTTTCATTTTAAGTTCATTAAATTTTCAAGTTTTTATAAAAAAATCATTTTTTATGATCCTATGATCTAATCAATTGATTTTCATTTCATGAAAAAATATTTTTCTAAGTCCAAAAATTTTTTATTATTTTATTTTTTTTAATTTTGGTTTTGGAAAATCCAATTTTATCATTTTTATTTATTTTGTTTATTTATTATTATTATTTTTTTATTTTTTCTTTTATTTTTTTTGTCTTTTTTAAAAAAATCATCACATGAATTCACAATATATCCTAAATAATTTACAATATATTAAAAATATTTTTCATGCATTAAATATGCATTTCTAGGGCAATTTGTGTATAAATACACATTAAAAATATTAAAAAAAATTAAAAATATAAAAAGATAAATTTATATGAAAAATAAATATTTTGATTTTTCTGAATTTTTCTGAATTTTTTATGAATTTTTATAAATTTTTATAAATTTTTTGCTATTTTTATTATTTTCTGAAATTAATTATATAATAAAAATATAATAAATAATGCGGATTAACCTGGACCGTTGGATGAAGCGGACGAAATCTGGAGCGTCGATCGCGTTGACCAATCTGGATCGTCTGATCTTGTTGACTCGATCTGAGCCTTCTGATCGCTTGATTGAATCTGGGCCGTCTGATCGCTTGATTGAATCTGGGCCGTCTGATCGCTTGATGAAATCTGGGCCGTCTGATTGCTTGATTGAATCTGGGCCGTCTGATCTGCTTGATCAAATCTGAGCCGCTGATCTGTTTGATTGAATCTGGGCCATCTGATCTGTTTGATTGAATCTGGACCGTCCGATCTGAGTTGACCGTTGACCGATGACCGACGACCGTTGACCGATGACCGACCGGGTTGGATTCGGATCTTCGGGTCTGATCTCGGAGCTCCAACGGGTGAAGAAGACGATGACGCGACTTTTCGGGGCGGATTCCGGCGGCTCCGGTGGTCCTTGGTGGCTGGAAGCTTGTTGGCCCGACTCCTATGGTGGTTGCGCGTCTTCTGGAGGTGGTGGTTCGCGCCCAGAACGGCGGCAAGCGGCGGTTCCGGCGGTGGTCGTATGGCGGCGCAAATCCGAAAAAATAAAAAAAATTTACAGACGTTAATTTGATCAAATCTAAGCAAACTAAAACATCAAAATTAGGTTTCTAACATTCCTAACACACTCAATTTTGATCAAATTCGATTCAATCACTTCGAATTTGAAAAATTCGAAATTTTTCTTCCTAAATTCGAAAGTTTCGAATTGATATGGTTGTGTATGTGTTTTCTTGAAATTGACTTGTGCCTTTTGCTCCTAGGACCTCCTATTTATAGGTTGCAAGCTCAATTTTACGTTTCAAGCAGTTTCGAAAATGAATCAATTTTTGCCTCTTGATTTTTCACGAATTCAATTCGAAAATCCATGATTAAATTGTTTGAAACTGATGAATTGATGATTGTTTTCATATTCCATGTCAGATTCATCCAATCAATTTTTGTAACTCCTCATTCATGTGCAATTGAATGCTTTATACATTGAATTTTGTAACTTTTGGGTTGTTTTTGCACTAATCTTTCATATTCCATAACCACTTTGCAATTCCATCATCAATTTTGACAATCAATGATGTTTTGTCAGTTAAAAACTGATGCAAAGTAAGGCAAAAGTCACATTTGAGGAAAATGAAAAGACAAAAATGATAAAAAGGCAAAAATCTGCCTTTGCTAAGGTTTGAACCTGTGTCCTTGAGCTTGAGTGTGTGTTTGGGTCCATATGTTTAACCAACAGGCCATTTGGCCTGTGCCTTGATCACTTAGCCAATTTCATCAATACTTAAGGCTTTAAAAAAAATGAGTTTAATTAATTTTAAGCCTTAATTAATTGGGGCAAAAATTGGGTGTCTACAAAATCCAACTTCAGTTGATTGTTCAAATATACTTTCATAATAAATTTCATTTGTGGAGCTTAGCCTTCAATCTAGTAAAAAGAGACATAAATATATAACATGCATTTGTTCAATTTAGGTTTTGACTTTAGATTCTGCTTCCAGGTTCTAATCATAAGTTCATATTCTTTCATTCTGACAAGTGAACATTCATCCATAATAAAAAATATAGTAATTCACCCTTGTTATCATACACACTTGACAATCTTGTTAGAAACAATTGAATCATTTTTTTTTCATCATCAAAACCTTAAATGAGAGATATGAGCATAAACAAATCATCTTTTGTAGTTCTCAACCTCAAACTCCAATGGGTCGTAACGTAAATCCAAGAATGGATCATCAGTGGTACTTGAAATATTAAAAGAAAGAGTTACAAAGCTCAGTATACAATTAAAAAGCACCTGCACATATGTCACATATACTTATTTTAATACAACATCCACATGTTAAGTAATTAATTTAAAGTCCACAAGAAAAGTATTTCCAGTGCCCTAGAAACACCAACATGCATTAGAGTACTCGTGACTTTTCTTAAACAATGGCCATGAAACTCTTTTTGAATCATGCATCAAGGAGGGGGTTTGATAAGCCCCCAATACTTGTTAGAAAAGAAATATAAAAAGGAATATGATAAGTGTATTTCACTCTATTATATTCATAGGAATTTGGGTCTTGATGTATTTTTGGATGAATTCCTATGAATGTGATGCTTTTAACGTTTAATTGTTATTTTACAACTCCTTAAATCAAAAGAAGAATTAGTGAAGTGTTTAGAACCAGGTTTGGAGTAAAACAACAACAAAACTTGACTACAGAATAAGTCAAGCCCTGCAAAAGCATTGGTCGAGGCCAAAATGTCAAGGGAAAACAAGATAAAATTGGTCTGTCGTGCCCTAAATTTAGCTCTCGACGTGACCATCGACATATATTCCGAGGTGATTAAGCTATGGATTTAAAGAGAAGTCTCTCTCGCACCACATAGTTAGGACTTAACCTTAACCTGTGATGAAGACTAGACCTTTACTTGATTTGAATCACGCCTTAGAGTCTCAACCCCTTGAAGCATTCAATTTAGCCTCCGATTGAAGAATAGATAGGAATGACATCGTTTTATTTGCTCAAGTCGAGCCCTATCTTTAATGCAGCACTCGACCACTCGACTTACCCCTTGATGAGCGATTGTTTGAGCAATGATACAAATGCGTGAGTGGATAAAGAATTTGCATTCCATTGTAAAGAATCTGCCATGTTAGCAATAAAATCTTCATGATTCCATGCCCTAAGCCTATAACTAAATGTGAAGAGGTATGCGAAATAGAGGAGGATATACAGAGTCTATAGTGTACAAAATTAGAATAGAGCAATATAGTATTAACACAGTATAGAGAGAGAAATTCTAAAGCGAAAGAACTCATTTCTTCTTACTTTGGAAATTCTCGAAGTTTTTTTGGGTAAAATCGTTTTTAAACCATTGTTTGTAGTTTTTGCAAGATTGTTCATCATCGTAATATTCTTTTATTGCATTTTATTTCTTCAGAAATTGTGCTTCATGTTTAAACCCATGGAGAAATAATCTCATACAGCTTAGGATTTGTGAATTCAAATCCTGATACATGTAAATTCAAATGTGCTTTTAAGTAAATTGATTGGGTATTTGTGATTAGTAGCTTGAATTCATTTTCATGAGTCTAATTTTGTGGTGCACTTGTTACACCCATGTTTGATTTCAACTGAATAAACTGAGAGGTCATTCTTTTGAATAGATCCACAACAACTAATGGAGTTGGTCATAATCGCCTCGAGAGAGGGGTTGTGAGACTTTTTGTCTCTTTTCTTTTTAAATTTACTGAGTTGGTTTTAAGGCAAAGGATTCTTGAGCTTTATGCGAGTCTAGATAGTTGATAGCTTGATAAGCATTTGTGGTGGTCTGGTTTAGGTTTAGAGTTATTAACCTTGCGAGAGGCTTTAACTTACTTCAGTGAATATGACAGTACAAATACACTAGCAACAACTCTCTCAGAGTTTTGATTTGAAATCATATGATAAGGAATTGGTGAAGCAAACCTTGGGCTATTGTTTTGCACAGTTACAAACCTACCCTTAATTTTGCCTGAAAGCATTTGTAAATATTTATTAACCTAGTCGAGCTTCTATTTTTGTTATGTCTTTGTAAGCTTTTCTTTGACTAGACAATAGATGGCATGAGAGTAAGGTAGTTGTCACCATTCTTTTGGGATCCGAACAAATTCTTTCTATACTACTTCGATAGGTGTGCTTATCTAATTGTTGGTAGTTGCTAATCGAAGCTAGACAGAACCAATTAGCTTTATGAATTTTAAAAGCTTCTACTTCAAGTTGTTTTTTTTAAAAGGCATTTTATACAACTCAAACCAACCTGCCCTGACCATAATCTTATACAATTCATCCCCCTGCATCCTGCTATTAATGATCATGGTCCATTGCGACACTTTATATAAAGTCCCATAACCTCATAAAACTTACCATAACTTTGCACCTTCTCCTAATTGACCATTTAGTCCTAGAAATTCCTTTATTAGCTTCTTCTCAAACCCAACCATGCATTCTAGAGAGACTAAGCACCGAACAACTATATCATTCCATAGTTGTGATCAAGCTTACAACCTAATTTTAGGGTGACATTTCCTGGAGTAAGCTACCAAGTAACATCTAACAAACATTCAGGCCAACTTTAAGTATTAATTCGATTATGAATTATATCCTGACAAAGAACATGCATTTACCATATACCTATTAATCGATCAAGACCTTGTTTCCCCTTTTTACAACTTCAAAGCCATTTGGTATTCATAAGTTTAAAGACTCGTATTAGGATAAAGTTCCAAGTGATTATAATTAGTTATCTTCAATCCTCATTAGTTAAATTATTTGGGTTAGGGTCTACATGGAAAGGAATCTTAGTTTAAAACTCAACCCATTTACCTACATCGAGTCCGGTTTATGGATAGGCGATATAACTTAGGTTTCTGTGTCACTTGTTTTATATAGTCAAGCTATCTAGTTAATTATGTTGATTAGAATTGGTCATCGGGTTTAGGTTAACCAATCCTTTACTGGTTATACTTTTGTAGGTTTCAATTATTAGCCTCCCAAGAATGAGTCCCTTATTCCATTAATCCCATATGGTCCTTAGCATCATATTCCAGTTATTAGTCTTGTAAGAATGGATGACTTTTGTTTAGTTCAGACATTCAAAATTTGATGTAATTACTTGATGTGTACTTTTGAATGGGTTATCATTATTTCTTAAATATGTGCTTTCAAGTCTTTAGAAGGTTATCTAAGGAAGAAGTAAATTAAATTTCATGTGATTTGGAGGTAGATTGACAAAGTTTTAAGAAGTTGAAAAAGTGCATGGGCCTGTATGTTAGATAGTGCACTTTTCACATGACCAAGTACATGACTCGTGTATTAGGTCATGCACTTCTAAGGATGGGGGGGAAATCAAGTTTTGAGAGGTTCACAACTAAGTGCAAGAGCTCATGCACTTTTAGTGATGAAAAAGAGGGTTTTTGGTTAGAGAATAACATGACCAAGTGCATGAGCCCCATGTAGCAAGTCATGCACTTTTGGTGAAGGAGTTTGGGGTTAGAATGATAGATAGCTTGCATACAGGCTCATGTATCAGTTGTGCATTTCTAAGGTTGCTTGAAAAACGAAGTTAGAGGGATACATAGCTAAGTGCACAAGCTTATGCATCGACCATACACTCCTAGAGTTACTTAAAATAACCTAAAAGTTGAAATTTTAAAGGGGAAAAGGTTTTAGATAAATATAAGAGTTCTTAAGGTACTTATGGAGCAAAATAATTCATGATTTTGACCAATAAGAATTCCTTTAACAAATTTTCATTCTTACAACATTACACTTTCATTAAGAACTCGTATGTAATATAACTTGATAAATAACATTCATCATGCACTTTATACAAGTTTTTATCATAAATAGCATAATCTCTCCAAAAAATTCAGCATGCATTCCACAATTATTACACCATGGTATGCCGGTCTTTGCATTTAGTTGCTATCTACTAATTATCTAATTTGTGACAATCAATCATCATATCATCATCACTGATTACACAACTAACCAACCCACTTCCTATTGCATCAAATTCATTTTCAACATTAGATAATAAATCTTCTCCATACAATAACTCATTAGCAATTTAGTCCTAATTTCCATAATTTGACAATTACTCATTAAACTCCACAATTTCACCTAATAAGTATCATGCCTAATATGACTATTCCTTCATATGAATTATCATCCAAGTTATCTAATCACCACTCTAGGTTATTTAAAGTAAACAATAATCAACTTACTCCAATTAGACCTTCCTAAATTACCAATTAATCTATATATGGGTCAAAGTAATAATTTCTCACTTCTACACCTAAGAGGTTATTTTTCCTCAATTTATGATATTATTACCTATGAAACCCAATATCAATTAGATCCTTAAACTACTCCATTCAAATTGGATTTTTTTCTTGAAAATTTCCACAATCTAGCACAATTTATCAATTAACACTATCATCACAAGTTTTATCATCCATATACCATCCTTATTGACCAATTACATAATAATTCATCATCTAATTATCAAAATTCTCATCATTTATCAAAATATCTAGATTTTACACATCCTTTTCCTCCTTATTCAACTCATGCCACAACGTACACATATTCTATACAAGTTTCATCAGTGTTTCTACTTCTAAACATTAACCATGTATATAAAACATTTTGTATCTACACTTCCTTCGAGAATCCATGCATATAAAACCCAAATGTCAAAGTCATCATCAAAGCCAATATTTCCAACAGCATACTTCCCACATTCATTCCAACATGCCATATAGATAAGACTTGAACACACCCATATCAATATTCATCAATTTCCAATGCTATTAACTAGTTTATAGCTTACTTCACTAAATTTTGTACCACTTCTTTTTGCTCTAGCTTTAATTCAAATGAACACCTCCAAACTCCTCTAGCTACTCCAAACATATACCTATACATTCAAATAATTTTCGACACTTAAAAGTCATAAAACTCTTAAAAACATCCTTTAAATCCAAGGTTTTACCTTATTACAAGATTCATTGAGCTTAAAGGTCTTCTTTCGGTTCTAATACTTCTTTATCTCTACATTACCTTGTGCAAGACATATATTAGAAACTAGTTAGTGTTAATCTCTCATTAATCTATCTTAATTAACACTAAAGTGAGGTTAGGTTTAGGGTTTTACTTACCTCCTTCAAGAACCTTGAGGTTATTGGAAGGGGAAGGAAAAATAAGTATGGATGGGGGGAAGGGGAGAGAGAGAGAGAGAGAGAGAGAGAGGAGAGAGAGAGGTAATTAAATATTAAAAGAAGGGTGTAGGGTAGGGTTTTAGAAGGATAAAGGGATGCCTTTGTCACATTGTGCCATGTGATGCAATCCTAAGGTTTATGTCTTTATATGTGTGGAATTCTTAACCAATTTTGCTACTCTAGGCTTTTTAAATAAATTTTGTGGGCTAATTATGATCTAAATAGTTCAATTAAGTCTAAACTATTTATCTTAACTAAATTTTAAATTTCAATTTGTATAAGTTCCCAGTTATGGATAAAATTGCAAATTGCAAAAACAAGGCAGTAGATTACATTGTTTTGATTTCTCATGTAAGATATTTGTCCAAAGCCATAAAAGACGACCTAAACTTTAAGTAGCTGATGCCACTTTTAAAATCCAATTGCAAAATAATTTTTTCTTCTTCAAAACATGTCTTGTATGTGGGCTTTGATTTGACTACGTATGCTTCTCAAATCAAACAAATATAACACTGATAAGTCTCTATTACTCTACTCTATTAATAAGAAATCATGCCTGATATGATTCATTTTTTGGAAAGATCCTATGAATTGGTGTTTTTTATGGTGAAATTGTTGTCTTTTAGCTCGTAAGATCAAGAAAAGAAGAAATAAAGTGATTTGAATCAGATTTGGACCAAAACAACAACAATAGTTAAAGATAGACATAGCTGCGGCGTCTGAAGATCCTAACCGAGAGTAAGAAACAAAGCAAAAAGTGCAAATTGCATCTTCAACCTTGCCCTCAATTGTACTCACGGTTTATACTAACATAGTAACGCCTTGCATTCCATGATACAACTTCAATCGAGCCTAAAAATAGTGCTCGTGTTTCTACTTGCGATCTAAACTAAGCAAAAATCAAGCCTCTGAAGAGAAGACATGGCTTCTATCGTAGCCAACATTCGAGCCCACGATTTGAGTCACAAAAAGTGACTCTATCAACATTGTCATAAAAGCTGCTACCCTACATGAGTACGTG
Source organism: Combretum micranthum (assembly GCA_024138025.1). Classification (NCBI taxonomy): domain Eukaryota; kingdom Viridiplantae; phylum Streptophyta; class Magnoliopsida; order Myrtales; family Combretaceae; genus Combretum; species Combretum micranthum. The sequence goes on from JAMXBD010002986.1 coordinate 53,152, forward strand.
GGAATAAGGATAATTTCGGTTATGAAGAATCTGCCATGTCAAAGAATAAAATGTTCATGATTTTTGTACCTTATCACTATAAATAAACGTGTACAGACATGCAATAACATATAGCCCCATATGAAACAAATTTACTAATGTAAAATACAGTAGAGAGAGAAGATTTCGAGTGAAAGTGTCACGCCCCAAAGGGTACCTTAAACGTGGCAGTCCGCCGCATATAAGCTAATGGATGACAACCATAGTCATTCAGGAGCTTCGATATCATATGCAAGGCGTGCTTCCAAGATAGTAGGAGACTCATAGGGTGTTACGTTTAAATAGATAGCAAAACAAGTATGAACTTAAGTAGATAATCATAAGATCTTCATTTCATCATAAATTCGTACATCATCATAGGGGCATTCCCCGTCTTAAAGTCTTTGATAAAAAATACTAATATCAAAATAACATATCTACTACATAAGTCTACTATAGAGATTTTTCCTAGAAGTCTATGTTCAAAACTAAAAATACATAAACTTCCTCCAAAAACTCCTAGTAGCTTACACTCGTACTTGGCATACGGGGCTCCTCGGGGCCAACCATAGGTAATCATACAGTAATAGAAAACTATAAGGGTATAAGCATGACTAGCTTAATGAGATAATTCCAACTATAAGACATTTCCGAAAATCAACCAAGTATTTAATCAAGCATATGAAAATGCACCAATCATATGAACAAGTAAGATACACATTATTATCCGGAAATCAAGTGTAGCATGGATTTAACGCCCTCCATGACAAGGGTTGGGATGTTTACAGTCCCATACAATCATCAATATTTGTAGTTTTACCGGCTCCTGCTTGCCTTGTAGACTTTCCGGCTCCTACTAACCACCATGTAGACTTACCATCTCCTACCAGCCACCACTACCACTTCTTCGTTTCCCAACACGAAGAAAAGTAGTGAACATATGTATATGATATGCATGAATAATTTCAATTAAACATTTGACCATATAAGTTGAATTCATATTAAAAGTGATTAACCATAATTTCATCATCTCAATACATAAGTCATACTTTATTTAACATATCGTCTTTCGATATACTTAACCTTCATTCAACAATTATTTCATAACAATGGTTCATTTATCTTTTCCTAGTTTTCTAGTGCTACTAATTACAAGCACAAACAAGGAAATGAACTTAGGAAAAGAATTAACTCACTCCATATCGGTGGATCTAATCAAAGTAGTCCTCCGGGTAGACGATCTCGGGTCCCTCGTCACCTAAACAAGATGAAATACCCAAAATGAGTCTTTCATAAGACTTCTATTCTTGAAGTTTCTAATCTTTTCTTAAAATAGCGGTAAAATCGTATAGGAGGAAATTCCAACTTAAAATGGCCATAACTTGTTCATTTTAACTCGAAATTTCGCGTATAATATACCATTTTCTACCTACTCGAAAAGATCTACGCATTCCTAAGCTTATTTTCATAAAACTAGGTCGTTTGGGTTCCGAAAAGATAGCGACCAGATTTGCCATGAATTTATAAAGACTTGCTTTCCTTCTTGTAAACAAAGTTCATTTGAATAGATAAATATTTTGAGTATTTTGTAAACTTTTTGAAAGGTATATACATATATGTAATGACTCATAACAATTGTATGAAGTAAATGGAGTTGTTTCAACTTTATGAAAAGTAAAGTTTTAAAAGACTTGAACTTGAGATCTTATTGGAATACTCATTTTACTTTTGAAGGGATTCTTGAGTTATTTGAGATGAATATTTCTAAAATTAATCTCTTGTAGTTACTTTAAATTCCTAAGAGTAGTTTTTTTTCTAAACAACTTTTAAAATGATACTTTTGTTGCTTTATAATGATTTCAAAAGGATTTCTAATTCTTGATGAAAGATAAGTTTTTCATGAAATCTTTTGTCTATTTGAGAGAAATCCTTTCCAAACATGTTCTTGAGTTTCTAAGAAATCTATTTCCTACATTTGTTTAAAATGAGCCTTTAGTTTAAGAAAACACTTCTTTATTAAATTTTTGTTGAGACAAAAACATTATGTTCATACATGAATATAAATCATAAACTATGAAAATATGAAAAGAACATAATAACTTAAAAGAATAAGCATATAAAGAAATAAATCAAGTATTGGGACCTTAACTTCATCAAGGTATCCTGGGACTAAGAAAAGACTAGTCCCGAAAAGAAAAGAAGATGTTTTGACTTGATGAGGACAAGTCTAAGACTAGAATGACTAGTCTTAAAAACAACTTGAAATAAATAAATTGCATTGAAGTAAATAAATTGCATGAAAGGTAAATAAATTGCAAGACTATGAGCTTATATGCTCTAAATAATGTATATAACTATATAGATATATTAGATAGTTATGAACATAAAAGAATCATAAATGAACATAGAGGAATTATGATTATGAACAAAAACAAAGTATGAACCTATTGTTGCTTTCTTAACCTTCATGGTTTTAGAAAACACACGTTAAATTCATACTAAGTAGATGAACATGGAAACTTCTTGAAGAATTTTTACCTAAAGGAGATGAGCTAAAGAGAACTTCTTTGAAGAACTTCTTGGAGAGAAATTCTTGAGAGATTTTGAGAGAGTAACTTTAGTATAGAAGCGGTGTGAAAGAAGTGAATGTATGAGGGGGTATTCATAGGAAAATGTGGGAGATAATTTGTGTTAATTAAATAATTGAAAAATGAAACAAATAAAGGGATAGAGAGAGGGGGCTGACGCCAATTTGATGTATTGGGAAGAGGAGAAATTTATTTTTTTGTTATTTTGTTAATTAAAAGTAAGAAATAAAAGATGTGAAGTTGTATTGGAAATGAAAATGTGTAAGAAATAGGTGTATGGTTTGTAAGAGTAGGTTGTAAGAAAAAGTAGAGATAGATGAATAGTGTAGAATAGTAGAAAGTAGTGTAATGTAAAAGTAGACATGATAATTGAATGCCGGTAGTAAGAAAATTTGCGTATAAAAGTGATATCTGATATTTTTAGTCACCGAAAAATTACAAAATTGATATTTTTGGAAATCTTATATTTTTCGAGTCTAACGATATATTCGGAATAATTTTCCTATTCCGGCTTCCGGACACGTTTTTCAAGAACTATGTCCGATCAGGTTCAAAGGACACTCGAAATTCTTCAATATGATATTTTTACGCAACCTATAACTATTACGAACCATTATAGCTAATTTTTCCAACTTCGTTTTTTAGAGCAAGAGAAAACGGCAATGCCGGACTTTAAGTGATTACGGTAAACTAGGGCTTTGTTGACTCTGGAAATCCAGTTGACTTCCGATTAGGGTTTAGGTCTCTAATTTGGATCCAAAAATTTGGGGACTTACAGAAAGAATTCTTTTTTTTTTTTTTACAAAGGAATTTGAGTTTTTTGTGTAAATTCATAGTGAACCCGATATTTGTTCTTGCAAGATTTTTATACTTAATTTGCAATATTCATTTTTAATTTCATTTTATTTCTCTTGAATCTATGCTTAATGTTTACATTTATGGAGAAATAATTATCTTAATTTAGGGTTTGTGAATCAATGACCTGATTCATGTAATTTTAAATGGGTTTTAATTGAATATTGACGGGGTATTTATAGTTAGTAGCTCAAACTTAATTTCTTGGGTTTAAATGTGTAGTACACCTTTTAAATCTATGTTTGATTTCAACTTAATAGATTGAGAGATTATTCTTTTGGATAGATTTAGGCTGCTAATGAAGTTGCTCATAATCACTTAGAGATATGGATGGTGAAACTTTCTGTCACTTGTTTTAAATTCATTAAAATGGTTTTAATTAAATGATTCTTAATGTTTATGTAGACCTAAATTATTGATAACTTGTAAAGAGATTCTTGTAAGCCTCCAATTTTTTTCAAGAATGGTTTTGGAAGACCAAATTCGAAACCCTAAAGTCTAACCCAAGTTGAAACCAAACCTTAAACAATTTCGATCACGAGATTTCATAAAAGAATCTTAAAAAATGAAAATAGAAAGTTCAATAATCATTCGATTCAAAAATCCGAACATGAAAAGATCTACCTATCCGATCCCTGGTATAAACCCCTCAATTTCTAGAGTAAAGTTGGATTAAATCCTAACCCTAGTCAAACCGGAACTTCAAAAGTCAACAAAGACCAAGACAATCAAACAATTTCAACTCCGGCAATCCCGCGTTCTCAAACCCTAGAAAGCGAAATTAATTTAATGGCTTATAATAGTTCATAATAACATAGGATAACATAAAAATATCATATTCGCGAATTTCGAGTGTCCTTCGGACTCAAACGGGATCAGTTCTCGAAAAGCGTGTCCCGGAACTCGGAATATTAAAAATATTCCAATAACACCAAAAGACTCGTAATTAAATAAGGATTTCAAAAATATCAGTTTTAGAATTTTTCGGTAACTAAAAATAACAGATATAGCTCGATTACGCGTATTTTTATTACTACCGGTATTTTATATGTCTAGTTTACTATTCATAGTACTATTCCTACTATTCATTACTACTTCACTATTTCTACTTTTTCTTACACCTTTTTCTTACTACCTACGTATCTATTTTCTTACTTTTTATATTTCCAATACACCTTATATCAAATCATGTCTTACATATTAATTATTTTCTTACAAAATTCACACAAAATCAACTCACTCTCTCTCTAATCCCTCTAAGGCCGGTGCAACTCCCCCTCTTTTTGTTTTAATTATTTTATTTTTCAATTTATTTTACTATACCAAAAATTCACTCAAAAAAATTCTATAAATATCCCATTCCTCCTTCATTCTTTCACACATCCATTTTACATAACAAAACTCTACCAAAATACGCTCTCAAAACCTCTATCCAACAAATCTCTCTCAAAATACTCTCCACCATTCACTACACTTCAAGAAGAAAAATATCAAACACAAAACCCATTAATCTCTTTCAAAATCCTCCATTAAACCTTGGTAAAAATCCTACTTATTTTCTTTATCATGTTCATACAACTTAGCATGAGCTTAGTGTATGTTTCTTAGACTCATATGAGTCAAAGAAGCAACAATATGTTCATGTTTTGTTTTTGTTCATGTTCCTATTTTACATTATGTTGTTATTGTTATTATTATCTAACTTATATAATATTATGTATACTATGTATATATATTTATTTAGAGCATATAAGCTCATTTGTTATTTATTTATTTCCAAGTCTTGCAATTTATTTATTTACTTGTTTTATGCAATTTATTAAGACTAGTCTTTCTAGTCTTAGACTTGTCCATATCAAGTCAAAACAATTTTCTTTTCTTTTCTTTTGGGACTAGTCCATTCTTAGTCCATGGTTGCCTTGATGAAGCTAAGGCTCCTAATACATGACCGGGATACCTTGATGAAGCTAAGGTTCCCAATGCTTGACAATTTTATTATGTTTATTTCCTTACAAGTAATTCTTTTTTTTTTATCTTATTATGTATTATTTTTACCTTTGCATTGCTACATATTCATGCATGATTATAATATTGTTGTCTTAAGAGAAAATAAAAGTGGGTTCTTTCTTAAATAAAGAAAAAGTAAACTAGATTTCTTGACAAAAGAAATTTCAACAAAAAGATCTAAGTTTTGATTTTAACTCTTTTCAAGGAATAAGCTAATCATAATTTCTAGAAGTAGTAGTAATGTAGATTTCTTCAAAATAACAAAAAGAATTCTTTTCTTTCATAAACCAAACTTAATATTCCATAAAGGAAGAATTTTTTTTTTTTGTATTAAAGGATTCTAACTCAACCATACCTTTTATAAAACTTAAATAAGTTCACAATAGACTTTGAAAATCACATAATATGAAAGTATCTTCAAAACTTGAATTTTATATTCTTTTCAAAATTAAAATAAAATTTTACTAAGTTCTAATATTAACAATTCTTTATTAAGTAAGCTTTTCTTATAAACTTGCCTAAGAGAATTATTCTACCATTTAACAAATATTAAGAATAAAACAAGTTTTTCAAATCAAGATAAAGTCAACTCACTATTTTAGAAACCAACTTAGAAAATATAATTGTCAAGTAAGTAAAGTTTAAGGGTAAACTTATTTTCCTAAAGAAGAGAAAGGATATAAAAATAAGAGGAAAACATACTTTAATACAACTTCAAATATTTGACCACATAAAAAACTTAAGGGATATTTTGAAAAACTTATTTTTCAATCACTAGAAATAAAGTTAGTAGAACCAAAATTTTTGAAAATGAATTTACTTTATAAAGGTAAGGAAATGAAATAATAATAAAACATTTACTCATAACAGCTCAAATATTTTTTGTTTTCTTTCAAACAAATTGGAAAGGAGAAATTCTCAAAAGTTTTATCTTTTAAAACCATCAAAGACAATTTTGTTTATGAAATATCAATATTGAGACAGCACTACAAAAATCATGCATACAATATGAGTATAAATACATGTTCAAAGAATTTCTCGAATATATACATGCATTTTGTTTAAGGATTTTGAGTAAAGAGAAGTTTGGAAAAATCATATTTTGTGAAGTATAAATTCGTAACTATTTTGTACCGTAGTATTTTCCAACCCAAATGGCTTTTTATGACAAAAATAATATTAGAAATGGATAGATCTTTTCGAGTAGGTAGAAAATGGTATATTATATGCATAATTCCGAGTTAAAATAACCAAATTATGACCATCTTAAGTTAGAATTACCTTCTATACGAATTTTAACGATCTTATGACATAGTATTTGATAAGTACCATAGAATCAATAAGAAATACTCATTATGGGTATTCTTCTTGATTAGGTGATCCCAAAGAGGAATATTTATACCCGGAGGATTATTTTGATTAGTGGATTTACCGATCGAGTCATCCGTAAGAAAGATAGATCCTCATGGCTAAGTGAGTTTATTTCCTATCTTTTCGTACTTGGTTGTGCTTGTAGCTAGAGGTACTAGAAATAGGAAAAGATGAAAATGAATTATGTATGATAATATTGGTTGAAATAATGTTAAGCATACCGATGCATGAATCATTGTTAATTAACTTGTGTTTTTCTATTATTCTATTGGAGTGTGTGAAAAATTTTGTGATCACCTTTAAATTACTTTAAACATATACTACGAATTATATTAATTGATTCAAGCATATCACGTAGTTAGTTTCATTGCATGAGCTGCTATTCTCGATGGGACAAGAGTTTAGTAGCCGGGTGTGCAGTAGCAAGAAATCTGCAAGATGGGCGAATAGGAGCCTGAAAGAACTATTTTGAGATGGGCGAGTAGGCGCCTAAAATAAACTACATGAGTTAGATTTAAAGATGGGTTTTAAAGAGCCTGGAACTCCTAACCTTGAATGGAGGGGTAAATCCATTCAAACATATGATTTTCGGTAGATCATATGTATTGCGTGATCACTTGCTTGATGCATTCATATGCTTGTTTAATAACTTGTTTGAAATTATTTATACAAGTACGTTGATTTAGGAATATTCTCACTAAGCTAGTTATGCTTATCTCCGATAGACCTTTGTCGTAACAGGACAAAATCTTTTATGCCCGAAGACTTCATATACTCGAGTGGGATGATGTCTTAGTAAAGCTTATGGAAATCTTTGAAGATCATAGGTTAATTATCCTTTAATATTCTTGGTGTTAGTATTATTTGGTTGTGAGAACGATTAAGTTGTTATTATGATTGTTTGGAGAATTATAAGGGAAAAACCCCTAAGATGATGTACGGATTATACTATCTTAATGATAAATTGGATGTTTATTTAGATTCTTGTATGCTGTATTTACTATCTCAAACTATACATCCCAACGATATCTCCTATTATTGTGATAGATGCCTTACATATGGTGTTGAAAACTTTTGCATGACTTCGGGAAGTCATTCTTAAGTTTTAATACCATATGTAGTGGACTGACGCGCTTAGGATACCCTTCGGGGCGTGACAATTCTGGTGATCTGACCTAGATCTAAAATTACTAAACTTGAAAGAAGCTTTAGTTGACCTTAGTGAATCTGATGATGCAAATATACTAGTGAACAACTCTTTAAGTTTATTGAGAATTCACTTGATAAGGACTTGGTGAAGCAAATCCTAAGATCTATCTTGCATTAACAAACACATCCTGCATATTTATCTTGAAAACATGTATATAATTAGCTTTAACTTTAGCTTAGCCTTTTTCTCTATACCATATTCTTCTATATTTTTTTTTTCTAGCTAGGTAATAGATGAAAAGTGAGTACAACAGATGTTAACGATTCCCAAGGAATACGAAATAATATTTTCTATGTTATTTCAATAGCTGCACTTACCTATGTGATGATTGCAACTGAAGTTGGACAAAACTTATTAGTATTTTTATAAAATTTGTGAAAAATTTCAATTTCTTATTTTGTTTTCAAAGTTAAAATCCACTACCAAGTTTTGCTGGCAACCATTGCCAAGGATCGACACTGAATTCATTTTAAATGAAGGTTAACAGAGCATTACTGAAAAATTTTAATTCTATTAGACTAATCACTAACATTGTGCACAGAGTGAATAGTTTTCTCTGTTTTTTTTAATCTATGTTTCTGTCTTAGTTTTTGTGTAAATAATTCTAAATGTTGTTTTTGTGCATAGTTTCTTTTTCTTTTTGTAAATATTTGTTTTCATTTTTGTAAATAATTTGTACATGTTGTTAACCCTTGTTTTTATTTTTCTGTACATATGTAAAATTTATATATATCTTGTTTTTTTACTTTGTTGTGGTACATTTTTCTTTTACCTATTTGTAAATATGTTTGTATGGTTTTCTTTTTATAATTCTTTTGTACAATTTTTGTTTGTGAACCTCCGAATTTTTCACAATTCTTGGAAAATAATTTTGGAATTAAAATACCAAATCAAAACCCCAAAATTCAACCTAAGTTAAAACCGAATTCTAAATAAGATCAAATACGAAAATTCTTAACCTTGAGAAAAAGATAACCCTCAAAACAAAATGGAAAATCTAATAATCGTTTGATTCAACTCCATGTGCCTATCAAATAATTTATCTAATCCCTAACATGCAAATCAAGATAATATATTCAAATAACACTCGATGGGAATATACTAAAACCTTAAATCCTTCGAAAAATTAAATAAAAAAAATTCAATTACCATCAAAAGTCAAATAGAGTCAACCCATAACCTTGGCTCGGTTAAATAATCCCGAGAACTGAAAAATATTAAATAAGTCATAAAAACAAAATAAAATGAAAATTTTGAACCAAAAACATAACACGGTCAAAAACCCCAAAATTCTATGACCTTACGAATAAATCAAAAAGCTAGAAGTCAAACCGGAACCCCAAAAGTCAATAAAATCTACAACAAACCGTAGTATTTAAATTCGACAATCCCGTGCTCTTAAACCGTAAGCAGCGAAATTGAGATAATTATGGATAATAGTTTGTAATAATATAGGGAAGCTTTAAAATATTAGATTTGTTGAATTTTTGTGTGTTTTAGACTTGAACGGGATCAATTCTAGAAAAGCGTATCCCGAGGCTCAAACTAATAAAAATATTCCGATGACACTGTTAAATTCGTAATAATACAAGGATTTCGAAAATATTAGTTTTATAATTTTTCGATAATAAAAAAAAATTAGATGTCGCATTTTTATGCTTATTTTATTTACTACCAGTAATTTATTAGTCTTGTTTACTATTCATTGTCTTATTCTACACTATTTACAACTATTCATCTACCTCTATTTTTTGGTACCACCTATTCTTACAACCTATATACCTATTTCTTATAATTTTCTTTTTCCATAAAAATTCTATACTACATATTACTAAACTTATCTTATACTTTTCTTCTAAAATTAATTTTTAATTTCTCTTTCTTTCAAGCCATCAATTTTCTTTTTTTTTTTTTCATTTATTTAATTAACTACAATTTCTCTCAAACTTTTCCTATAAATATCCACTCCCTCCTTCATTCTTCACACACATCTCATACACATAACAAAAACTCTACAAAATCATTTATCAACTTCTCTCTCCAATTTTTCTCTTTCAAAATTCTCTTCCCAACTTTCTTTCCTCTACACAAACACATCTTCCACATATCACTACCCACATATTCTTACAACCATCACTTTCTTTCTTCATCAAATACATACCTTTAGGTAAAAATATCTTACTTTTTTTTTCCATGTCATGTAACTTAGCATGACCATGGTTGTTGTTCTTAAAGACTCATGTGAGTTGTAGAAGCAACAACATATTTATGTTTTGTTCTTACACATGCCAAGAATACCGATTATATTATTTTGTCATATATTGTTATTATGATTATTATGCTCATAACCTAACTCTATTTATATATTATTAAATATGTATATTTTATATATTTCTTAGAGCCTAAATTGCTCACTAACCTCTCATTAACATGCTATTATTATTATTGCTCTTATTATTACTTTTTCTTTTCTTTTGGGACTAGTCTATTTCTTAGTCTCGGGAAGCCTTGATGAAGCTAAGGCTCCTAATACTTGACTGTAATACCTTGATGAAGTTAAGGTTCCCAATACTTGACCATATTATTACGTTTATTTGCTTATGTATATTTCTTTCTATCTTATTATGTATTATTCTTACTTTTTCATTGCTACATAATCATATTCATGCATGATTAGAATGTTGTTGTCTTAATAAAAATAAAAATGGTTTATTTCTTAAATGAAGAAAAGTAAACTAAATTTCTTAACAAAGGATTTTTCAATAAGAGGTCTAAGTATTGTTTTTAATAATTCTTTTCAAAAGCTTAGACAAGCTAATAATAAATTTTAAAGTATTAGTGTTGAAGATTTCTTCAAATAATAAAAGAAACTCATTTCTTTTATAAATCGAAACTAAATACTTCATAAAGATATAATTTTTAGCATTGAACTTAAGATTTTAACTCAAATGTATCTTTTATAAAACTTGAATAGGTTCATCATAGACTTTGAAACTCACTTACTAGAGTAAGCTTCTACAAGACTTAGTTTTAATATTGTTATTCTTCTTTCAAAATTAAAATAAAGTTTTTTCTAGGTTCTAATGTTGATAATTCTTTATTATGAGAACTTTCTTATAAACTTATCCAAAAAGATTATGCCACTACTTGATAAATATTAGGAATAAAACAAGTTTTTCAAATCAAGATAAAATCGACTCACTATTTTAGAAGCCAACTCAGAGAAATAAAATTTGCCAAGAAAGTGAAGTTTTAGAAAGGTAAACTTATTTTCTAAAGAAGAAAAAGAATATAAGGAAAACATACATTTAACACAACTCCAAATATTAGACTACACCAACAACTTAAGAAACATTTTGAAAAGCTTATTTTTCAATCACTAGAAATAAAATTGGTAAATGGCTTAAAGGACTAAATTTTTGGAAATTAATTTATCTTTGAAAAGTTAGGAAATGAAATTATAATAGAAAAATACTCACTTATAACAACCTAAGAATTTTTAAGTTTCCTTCTAGCAATTAAAAAAGGAAAGATTTTCAAAGTTTCATCTTTTAAAACTCTTAAAGATAAATTGTCTTGTAAAAAATCAATGTTGAGACAAAACTACAAAAATCATGCATACATATGAGTATATATATATAATATATATTTAAGTTTCCTTCTAGCAATTAAAAAAGGAAAGATTTTCAAAGTTTCATCTTTTAAAACTCTTAAAGATAAATTGTCTTGTAAAAAATCAATGTTGAGACAAAACTACAAAAATCATGCATACATATGAGTATATATATATATATATATATATATATATATACTCTTATGTATGCATGATTTTTGTAGTTTTGTCTCAACTATACAAGTATCCATGTATTTGTTTAAGGGTTTTTGGATGAAGGAAAATTGGAAAATTATATTTTTAGAAGCTGGGAAATTCATGGCTATTCTGTACCATGGTGTCTTACAATCAAAATGGCTTTTTTTTTTTTTTTTTATAACAAGAATAATCTTAGAAATGGATAGAACTTTTCGAGTAGGTAGAAATCGATATATATGCAAAATTCCGAGTTAAAATGAGCAAGTTATGACCATTTTAAGTTGAAATTTCCTCTTATCCGAATTTTGATGCAAATACTAGAATAAAGTTAGAAAGTTCAAGTATAATTTCGATAAAATACTCATTCTGAGTATTTCTTTTGTTTAGGTAATGAAGCTTGGGAGGATCCGTACTTGGAGGACTATTACAAGTAAAGAGTTTTTAGCAAGGATGGCCGAGTGAGTTTATCTCCTACCTTTACGTTCTTGTTTGTGCTTGTAGCTAGAAGCATTAGAAGTAGGAAAAGATGAAAATGAATTATGCATGATAATATTGGTTGAAAGAATGCTAAGCATACCGAGACATGATTTGTTATCAATTAAATTATGTTTTATTATTATTATGCTGGAGTGTGTGCAAATTCTATGATCACTTTTAAATTACTTTAAAATATATTAAGAGTTATATTAATTGAATCATGCATATCATGTAGTTAGGCTCATTACATTAGCTGCTATGCTCGATGGGACAAGAATATAGTAGTGGGGTTTGTGGGAACTCATGAGCTGCAAGATAGGCGAATCGGAGCTTGAAAGAACTATTTAAGGATGGACGAATAGAAGCCGGAAAGAACTATTTTAGGATGGGTGAGTAGGAGTTAGAAATAAACTGCATAAGTTGGATTTCAAAAATGTGTTTTATAGAGCCTAAAACACCTAACCACCAAATGAAGGGGTAAATTCATTCAAACATATGATTTTCGGTAGATCATATGTATTGCTTACTCACTTGCTTGATGCATTCATATGCTTGTTTAATAATTTGTTTGAATTTATTGATATAAGTACATTAATTTAGGAATATTTTCGTTAAGCTAGTTGAGCTTACACCCGCATAGACTTTTGTTGAAACAGGATCAATATCTCTTTTGCTCGGGGAATTCATATACCCGAGTGAATGTATGTTTTTGGGAAGCTTTTGGAAATCCTTTTGAAGATATCAGAATAGATTTCCTTTAATATATTTTGATTCTAGTATTGTTTCTTTATGTGAAAGACTAAGATGATATTATGATCGTTGGAGATTTATCGAGGGAATGCCCCTAAGATGATGTAATGACCATATTCTTAATGTTGATTTAGATAGTTATCTAAATTTCTTGTATGCTATATTTACTATCTCAAACTACACATTCCACCGGAGTCTCTTATTGTTGTGATAGACGCCTTACATATGGTGTTGAAGCTTTTGCATGATTGCAGGAAGTCATTCTTAAGTTTAATACCGTATGTGGCGAACTGCCACATCTAGGGTACCCTTTGGGGTGTGACGTTGTTCATTTTAGCTTTTGCTTTGTTCTTTTATCTTTTCTTTAATTCTTTAATTATTTCATTCTTTTATTCATGATTCCTTTTCTATATATAGATGTTGTTGTTGTATACCATTTGTCTTGTTGTTGTTTCATAGTTTTGTAGCTGTTTTTGTAGTATATCTATTGTAAAATAGGTATGTTGTTGATTAATTCTTTTGTATTATGATTAGGAGTTAATCTCACCCATTGTTTCCCTTTACTTTAGATCCTCAACTTATAGGAAAAGTTCGCAATAGAGTAGCTACAGAGGAACACAAGTTTTTTCTAAAATATATGGCTAATAGAATAGTTTCCGAGAATGGAGGGGAAATATAGGAGGAGAATGAGCCTATTAGAATGAACCAACTTAGGACTATGCTTGATTTTTGCAGACCCACATTAGATAGAGTTAACACTAGTATGGCTAAACCTGAGGTTGTTACAAGTAATTTTGAAGTAAAAGACAATGTGATCCAAATGGTGCAGCAATATGTCAAGTTTGATGGTCTACAAGATAAGGACACCATTACCCACCTCTAATAATTTTTAGAAATCTATGATGCCTTTAAAATCATTGAAGCTTCTGATGCCATTAGACTTAAGTTGTTTCCTTTTTCTTTAAAGGGGAATGCGAAGAAACGGCTCAATAGTCTGCTCAGATAGTCTATTGCCACCTAGTAGCAAATGGTTGAAAACTTCATGAGAAAATACTTCCCATCTTCTAGGACAACTAAGCTGAGAGCATACATAGTTTCATTTCACCATATGGAGTTTGAAACCCTTTATGAAGATTTCGAGAGGTGGAAGGAATTGCTAGGTTGGTGCCCACATCATGGATTGCCTGAATGGACACATGTCTAAACCTTTTACAATGGGCTCAATTATGGAACTAGACAGCTTATTAACGCAGCAACAAAAGTCAAGGGGGCATACCCCCGCCAAAAATAATAATAGAAGTCTATCCAGTCTAAAACCATATTACAAACGTTAGGGTTTATGTTAAAGAGATTTTCCCAGAAGTCTACGCCTCTAGCTAGGCCCCGACTTCTTCAAAAGCTCCTTCATCCAAACGATAACTCTGTGAAAAGTTTCTCCCGAAACAACCAAAAATAGGAACACCACAGCAAAACTATCGGGGTGTAAGCTAACAGGCTTAGTGAGATCCATTTCCAAATATTTAATACTCAACAACAGTATATAACAGACAAGTTATTAGCAACCATATGAAATGCACAAACATATGAGCATACAATACATAAGACCGTCTGGAAATCTTATGTTGAATGGATTTACGCCCTTCATTCGGGGTTATGTGTTTCAAGCTCATACGACCAATATTTAGATTCTTCTCACTTCTTATAGTGGTTGATATAGGTGCCCAGCCACCACTTTTAAATTTTACTGTGGTTAATACAGGTGCCCACCCACCCACGTTTTAAATTTCGGCCTATACGCCATCATTCGAGTTTACAGGCTCCTTGTTGCCCAATTATTATGCCTTCTTCCCACGAAGATATAATAACCTATGCAATGTGACTCACTATGTGATATGCATGTACAGTTTATTCATATAATCGTGGCATGTTAATTAAGTAGATTAAGTGTGATCATAGAGAATTTCAGACAATCCAAGTCTATACTAGCTCATACAATGATTTTTCAATAAGTCTTGTCTCGATATACTTATCATTCATTCAACCAAGATTAGATCACAAATCATCATAATTTTATCTTTTCCTAATTCTATTACCACTACGATTACAAGCACATACATGGGCACAACTATTTAAGAAATGAACTCACTCGGCCATGAAGAGAAATCCACTAGTTGTAATAGTCTTTGGGGAGTGGAAATCCGTCCTCCAAATCACCTAAGTAAAAGGAATACCCGAAATGAGTATTTTTTAAAGTTCTAATAACTTAACAATTCTAACTACTAAGTTCGTCAATTTTCGCATAAGTTAGAGTCCTTTTAACTTATTTAACTCGGATTTGAGCATATAATATACCGATTTCTATGTACTTTGAAAGATCTATCTATTTCTAACATTATTTCCAAGTTTTGAAAATAATTAGGTCACGAAATAATCCGATCAGTTCTGATCAGTTGAAAATTCCAATTTCGAAAAATAATTTCGTGAATGTTTGCGATGTTCCTAGCATATAGATCAACCATTCATGGAATATTGATGATTTCCTATCATGAATGGCAGGTTATGAAATTGATGCATGCATGCTCTTGACCTTATTTACTAAAAGGAAATTTTAGAAACTTTTTATTTGTAAAACTCCATGACTATTCACTTTCAAGAAAACTAGTTTCCTAACTTTGATCATCCCATTTGTTTTGGAGTTATTTCCTTAGGAAAATCAAATTATCCTTGTCTAAATTGAGTCTTCATTATATCTATTACTTAGGCCTTCATTTCTACATAAAAATTTGCATCTTACACTTTGTAAATATGTTTTCAAATAGGATTTATTCAAAAATAAGAATTTTTAGAAATTAAATTCTTGAATGATATTTTTGGGAAAAACTTGTTTAATGCATCAAAATTTAAGACTTTAAGATACCTATTACTTAAGGAATCTATTTAATACATAAAACTTTTATTTTGGGCTTAGATGATAGGTGTTCTTATGGCCTTCATTCAAAATTATGAATTTCACAAGTTGACTAGTAACTCAAAATTTTCTATCTTGTTTCTACTCTTTGTTTTACACATTAATTTCATCAAAACTCATTTCAACTTATGAAAATCACTACTTAATGATACCTATTACCTATATCCTTCATTTTTCACATAAAACATGAGTTTTAAAGTTGATAAAAGGGTTTTTAAAATAGGGCTTTGAAATCATACGAATTTATCTTTGAACATTCCAAACAAAAACTTTTCCTTTGTAAGTTCCTTGTTTTATTTGCCTAAGGATCTACCAACTACAACATCTATATACGTAAAACAAAGCCTTTATGAGCATTAATGCATGAAAACATAAATCATCCATAAGATCTTAAATGTCAAGCATGGTAGAAGCATCTAAAAGCTAGATCTACTACTCATGATGTAAGAAATGAAGTTTAAAAGCATGAACATGGGATTTTTATGCTAGATCTCTACTTTACTCTACTTCTACATGCATTAACATGAAGACATTTCAACAAAAACTTAATCAAATACAAGATCTACTCTTGTGATGGCTTGATATTCATGTAGTATCATTTTCTTGTCCCTAGCAAGTGCTCATGGCGACTTAGAGTGAAAACACTCATGAATAATCTTGCCATTACAAGATTAAATGGTAGGAAAGCTTAAGAATCATCACCTAAGGCTGGATTTAGTGAAGAAATGAAGAAGAATGAAGCTTGTTTTGTGTGTGTATGTTGGGGATAGGGGCTCACGGCAACAAGGAAAAAAAGAGAGAGTTTAAGAGTTTTTTGAGACAAATGAAATGAAAATGAAGAGAGAGAAAGGAAAATGATTATTTATATTAGGAGATTTAGGGTTTGTTTTATATTATAAAAGAATTAAAATAAGGCAAATTGGAGTCAATTGTTGGGTGGGTTGGGGGGGGGGGGGGGGGGGTGTTTCAACAGTAAGGAAGAGAGAGAGATATTTGAAATTGTTTTGTTTTGTAATTCATGTAATAAAAAGTGTTAAATGTAATAATTTGTTAAGACAAAAATTCTTGGAAAAGAAAATATAATTGAGTATTTGTAAGGTTGTAAGACTAGTGTATGGGTGTGTGTGTGAGTAGGTTGTACTTGTGAATAGTAATAAATAGTAGACAAGACATTTACTTTACCAGTAGTAAAGAAAATACGGGTAAAGGCTATAACTGTAAGTTTTATAACCCGAAAAATTATAAAACGTATATTTTTGAAATCCTTATAAAATTTCGGTTCTAAAGAGTATTCCAGAATATTTTCTGAGTTTCTAGTTTCGGGGCTTACTTTTCCGTAATGGAGCTTGGGAAAGCCTAGAATAGAAAATTTTTCGAAATCAAAACTTTTTATGGTTTGAAATATACTTTAGAACAATAATCCACATTCAATTATTATATAGAGGTTCTTTTAAATTGAAATCGACGAAAAGCTGGATCTAGGGTTCCTAGGTAGCTCATACTAATCCTGTTTAGGGTTTTGGTTTTCGATTTCTGAAGTTTACTCGGTTACTAAGAAAACCAGGGTTTACAAATGTTACCTAGGGTAGCAAGCCTTCTTTAGACGAATTAATTCCTTAGATTATCAAAGCTTCTAAGGCTAAGTAGTAAGGAATTGATACCACCTTAAGAAACCACTTAGCTGCAATTCATAACCTGGAGACACAATTAGGTCAGATTTCAAAGCTCCTTTCAGAAAGACCTCAAGGAACTTACCTACCAATATAGACGCTAACTTAAATGACCAGACTGAGAATTGATGATGAAAGACTCTTAGGATGATTGATCCTACTTTTTGTTTTGTTTCTTTTCATGCTTTTGAAAGACTTTTGGTTATGTGTTAAGAGATGTTAGCATTTATGAGGAGAATTTTTGTTTGATGAATGATTTTTGATGGTTTGTAAGACTCTAAACATGTTTTGATTCTGATAGAATGAAGAATTTGAAGTTTGATGTTTTTGACTAATGTTTTTGTAGATTTTGATTTAAGTTTGAATGTTTGTTGTTGAATGAAATTTTTGTTGAAGGAATGAATAACAGGGATACAATCAAGCTTGTCGTTGAGTCCACACTTAAATGCTTGTTTTGGAGAGTTTTTGCAGGAATCCACTTGATAAGTTTGGCCATGAGCCAAACTATAGATAGAAAGATAGAATAATTTTTTATCATAGTCTTAATTGTGGCTAAAATTGAGCTTGCAATTATGACTGTGGTTCTTTTATTCTTTTCTAATATTCTTTTTACAAGTTCAAATAAAGGCCCAAATCCAGGCCTTGATTCTTTCATTCATTTATTCTCTTTAAAAAATTGGGATTAAAAGTTGCAATTCTTTAATTCTTTTGTCCCTTTTTAATAATTAATGATCGCGTTTTAAACTACACCCGCAGTTAGACCCATGACTCATTTAATATATAAGCTTTGATACTGTTGTTTCCCTTTCATTCATTACCTCATTCAAATTATAATGAACCCGATAAAACCTCTTGAAATCTTCGATGTGCTTTTTTATGAAGTCAATAAAAATCATTCTTTTGCAGCACTTTCATCACCAAACTAATAAGGTGAGCTCATTTTTTTACTTTTTATTCAAATATTGTAGTTCCTACATACATAGATACTTGTTTAATATCGTTACTTTTAGGGTTTTTAAATTTACTAAATCTTGATAATCTGCTGCTACTGATGCTTAAAAAAGATTTCTTGATGGATGAAATAAGATAAATTGACTGTTTTAAACTTCTTTTGTTAACATATTAGGGTTTTACTTGAATGATCTTCAATGACCTCTATCGTGACTTTTGACCTTCCATGAAAACCTGAAAAGAACTTGGATAGTTTAGGGCGATTTTCTAAAGATGATTCTTTCTCATAATAACATTTCAAAGTCAGGAAACTAAAATGTAGTAAAGATTAGTTCGAAATTCTTTAAGAAAAGTTAACAATGAAGGTGCCCCAAGTTTGTTTTCAAAATATGAACAATACTTCTTATTCATGTTTAAAATTAGGGTACAAATCTATTTTGTTATTTTTTATACTTGTTTCTCAAATAAGAAATTTATGTTGTGTCATTTGTTTTGCAGAAATGGCACCTAAGAGACATTCAATTACATAGCCATCAAAGAAAAACCAAAAAGACTAATCTGAGTTTAGGCTTCAACTGTAGGTAAGTACTTGACCTTAACCCCATTAGGACTAAACATTGGGGATATGGAAAAATGTAAGGTTTTTCTGATAAAAAGAGTATATCATCAAATATTGTGATAGAATGGGAGTAAGTGAGGAGTTATGGGCTTGAAAGAGACTTTAGGAAGTACTTTGAAGACCAGGCCTAGGGAAGAATTTTTGGGGTTAGGGAAGAGGTTTTCGAGGAAGTTACTTTAGCCTTCTTAGCAAGTTTTTGGACAAGGCATTAAGTGTAAGCCCCCGAATTTTTCGAGAATGGTTTTGGAATACCAAATCGAAATCCAGAGTTTGACCCAAGTTGAAACCAAACCTTAATCAATTTCGGTCACAGGATTTCATAAGAGAATTTTCAAAAACAAAAATAGAAAGTCCAATGATCGTTCTATTTGAAAACTTGAACATGAAAAGATTCACTTATCCGATCTCTGATATAAACCCCTCAATTTCTATGGCAAAGTTGGATTAAACCCTAACCTTAGTCAAACCGGAGTTTCAAAAGTCAACAAAGGCCAAAACAATCAAGCAATTTCAACTCTTGCAATCCCACATTCTCAAACCCTAGAAAACGAAATTAAGTTAATGGCTTATAATAAATCGTAATAATATAGGGTAACATAAAAATATCAGATTCGCGAATTTCGAGTGTCCTTCGGACTCAAACGGGATCAGTTCTCGAAAAGCGTGTCCTAGAGCTCTGAATAATAAAAATATTCTAATAACACAAAAAGACTCGTAATTAAACAAGGATTTCAGAAATATCAGTTTTAGAATTTTTCGATAACTAAAAATAACAGATATAGCTCGATTACACGTATTTTTATTACTACCGGTATTTTATATGTCTAGTCTACTATTCATAGTACTATTCCTACTATTCATTGCTATTTCACTATCTCTACTTTTTCTTACACCTATTTCTTACTACCTACATACCTATTTTCTTACTTTTTACATTTCTAATACAATTTTATTCACATCAAACCTTACACATTATTTCTTTTCTTTACAAAAATTACAAAACAAATAATTTTTTCTCTCTCCCCTCCCTCTCAAAACTGCCGGCCCCTCTCTCTTTTTTATATATTATTTTTTTTCAATTTATTTTATTACATCAAAAATTCACTCCAAAAATTCTATAAATGCCCCTTCCTCCTTCATTCTTTCACACACTCATTTTACATAACAAAACTCTACCAAATTACTCTATCAAAATCTCTCTCCAACCATTTCCTCTCAAAATACTCTTTACCAATTTCTACTCTTCAAGAAAAAAAACAAAACCCATTCATCTCTTTCAAAAATCCTCTATTAAATCTTAGGTAAAAATCCTACTTATATTTCCTTATCATGTTCATACAACTTAGCATGAGCCTAGTGTATGTTTCTTAGACTCATATGAGTTAAAGAAGTAACAATATGTTCATGTTTTGTTTTTGTTCATGTTCATATATTGTTATTATTGTTGTTATTATTTTTGCTCTAATCTAACTTTTATAATATTATGTATACTAAGTATATATATTTATTTAGAGTATATAAGCTCATTGTTTTATTTATTTTCATGTCTTGCAATTTATTTATTTACTTGTTTTATGCAATTTAATTAAGACTGGTCTTTTTAGTCTTAGAATTGTCCATATCAAGTCAAAACAATTTTCTTTCTTTCTTTTCTTTCTTTTGTGACTAGTCTATTCTTAGTCCCAGGTTGCCTTTATAAAGTTAAGGCTCCTAATATATGATCGGGATACCTTGATGAAGCTAAGGTTCCCAATGCTTGACTATTTATTTTGTTTACAAGTATTTCCTTCTATCTTACTATGCATTATCTTTACTTTTACATTGCTACATAATCATATTCATACATGATTAAAATATTGTTGTCTTAAATAAAAATAAAAATTGGTTCTTTCTTAAATAAAGAAAAGTAAACTAGATTTCTTAACAAAAGGAATTTTTAACAAAAGACCTAAGTTTTGTTTTCAAAGGGTAAGCTAATCATAAATTCTAGAAGAAGTAGTAATATAGATTTCTTCAAAATAATAAAAGGAATTCTTTTCTTTTAAAACCAAACTAAATACTCCATAAAGGAAGAATTTTTAGCAATAAAGGATTTTAACTCAACCATATCTTTTATAAGACTTAAATAGGTTCACTATAGACTTTGAAAATCACATACTAAGAAAGATTCTTCAAAACTTAATTTTACATGTTGTTCTTCTCTTTTCAAAATCAAAATGAAATTTTTGTTAAGTTCGAAGGTTAACAATTCTTTATTAAGAAAGCTTTTTTTATAAACTTGTCTAAAAGAATTATAATATCACTTGATGAATATTAAGAATAAAACAAGTTTTTCAAACCAAGGAAAAAAAAATCAACCTACTATTTTAGAAACCAACTTAAAAAATAAACTTTTCCAAGCAAGTAAAGTTTAGAGGTAAACTTATTTTCTAAAGAAAGAAAATGATATAATAAGGAGAGGAAAACATACATTTAACACAACTCCCAATATTTGACCACATCAAAAAAACTTAAAGGATATTTTGAAAAGCTTATTCTTCAATCACTAGAAATTAAATTAGTAGATAACTCAAAGAATCAAAATTTTTTGAAAATAAATTTTTCTTTTGAAAAGTGAGAAAATGAAATTATAGTAGGAAAACATTTGCTCATAACAACTCAAATATATTTTTATTTTCCTTCTAACAATTCAAAAATGAGAAATTCTCAAAAGATTTATTATTTAAAACCATCAAAGACAAATTGCTTATGAAATGCCAATAATAAGACAACACTATCAAAATCATGCATACAATATGAGTATAAATATATGTTCAAAGGATTTTTCAACTATAAATATATACATATATTTTGCTTAAGAATTTTTGAGTAAAGAGAAGTTTGGAAAAATCATATTTTGTAAACTATAAATTCGTAACTATTCTGTACCATAGTATTTTCCAACCCAAATGGATTTTTATGACAAAAAATAACCTTAGAAATGGATAGATCTTTTCGAGTAGGAAGAAAACGATATATTATAAGCGCAATTCCGAGTTAAAATGACCAAGTTATGGCCATTTTAAATTGGAATTACCTTCTATATGAATTTTAACGATCTTATGACATAGTATTTGATAAGTACCATAGAATTAATAAGTAATGCTCATTATGAGTATTCTTCTTGATTAAGTGATCCCGATGAGGAGTATTCATACCCGAAGGATTATTTTGATTAGTGGATTTATCAATCGACTCATCCATGAGAAAGATAGATCCTCATGGCCAAGTGAGTTTATTTCCTACCTTTTTCGTACTTGGTTGTGCTTGTAGCTAGAGGTACTAGAAGTCGGAAAAGATGAAAATGAATTATGTATGATAATATTGGTTGAAAGAATGTTAAGTATACCAAGGCATGAATTGTTGTTAATTAACTTATGTTTTACTATTATTCTGTTGGAGTGTGTGCAAATTCTGTGATCACCTTTAAATTACTCTAATCATATACTATGAATTATATTAATTGATTCATGCATATCACGTAGTTAGTTTCATTGCATGAGCTGCTATTCTCGATGGGACAAGAGTATAGTAGTCGGGTATGCAGTGGCCAGAAATTTGCAAGATGGGCGATTAGGAGCCTGAAAGAACTATTTTGAGATGGGCAAGTAGGCGCCTAAAATAAACTACATGAGTTGGATTTAAAGATGGGTTTTAAAGAGCCTGGAACACCTAACCCTGAATGGAGGGGTAAATCCATTTAAACATATGATTTCCAGTAGATTCATATGTATTGCTTGACCACTTGCTTGATGCATTCATATGCTTGTTTAATAACTTGCTTGAAATTAATTATACAAGTACATTGATTTAGGAATATTCTCACTAAGCTAATTATGCTTATACTCCGATAGACCTTTGTTGTACAAGACCAATATCTTTCATGAATAAAGATTACCTATACCTGGGTGGAATTATGATTTAAGGAGCTTCTGGAAATCTTTGAAGACCTTAGGTTTACTATCCTTCAATGTCTTATGATGTTAGTATTATTTTGTTATGAGAAATATTAAGTTGATATTATGATTGTTTGGAGAATTATAGGGGAAAAACCCCTAAGATGATGTACGGATTTTATTTCTTTAATGATAAATTGGATGATTATTTAGATTCTTGTATGTTGTATATACTATCTCGAACTATACATCCCACCGGTATCTCCTATTGTTGTAATAGACGCCTTACATGTGGTGTTGAAAACTTTCAAATGACTTCGGAAAGTCATTCTTAAGTTTAATACCGTATGTGGCGGAGTGCCACGTTTAGGGTACCCTTTGGGCCGTGACATTAAGTGCCCAAGTTTGAATGACGCTGTTCATTTTTATGCCTTTGGAGAGTACAAGGAAGTGCCAATGATACAATTTATAGTAGCCATGGGCTTGTATGGTAATAAAGAAGAGATGATGAGTGAGGAGTTCAAGAGCCTACCCATAGAGGTGCCATACGAACAAATGAAGATTTTTGTGGCAGGAGAAATAAAACGATCACTTTATACCATCGAAGACAATGGCCTCTAGCCCTGAAAAGAAGGGCTGGGGGAAACAATACTAGGGGTATACCAACTGGTTGTTTATGCATACGTTAAAGAAGAGAGAATTCAACCCCTAGATTTTAGAGGAGAATTAGAGGTGCCAAAGTACCTAGGGTGGCAGAAGAAAAGAAGGGACTAAGAGTTGGAGATATTGGCTTGGAGACGAGCAATAAAAGTCTTAACTCCCTTAACCAAAAATTTAAATTCTTGTTATTATAATCTGTATTCTTTAACATTCTTTAGATGCTCATAATTTTTTATGACTCTTTGATATTCTTTGATCTAGTTCACAAACCTTATTCTTTATTATTAGTCATATTCTTCGATTCTTTATCCTTTATAGTTAGTTTTATTCTTTAAATTTGTTTATTCTTTTACTCTTTGTGATTTTCTTAATATTCTTTGTGGCAAAATAAAATCAACTTAATGCAGGGTCCTTTTTAAGTAAGCCAAGTATAATTACTTTATAAGTTTTAGCTGCAGTTCTGAACCAATCCCGCAGTTATTACTAAAGATTTTCTCTACTTTGCCTTAGTTTTTTACATAGCTTTAATCAAGAAGGCAAACAAGCCTGTAGTCTCAAGAAAAACCCTCAACCCATGATTCAAAAAAGAAATTTTCTAAGCTTCTAATTTTAAAACCTTGCTTTGCACTTTAAATTGCTGATATTCCCTGATCTATTTTATCACATTTTAAACATTAAGGATAACATTTAGTTCAAGTGTGGGGGAATGGACTAAGAAAGGAATTAAGCAAGATGAAGGATTGAGATTAATAATTATTATAAAAGAGTAAATGTGCTAATATGATCATTTTTCTCCACAATTTTAGGAAAATAATGAAATGATAAAAATTTAAACAAAAATTTTCGATTTGAAAAATATAATAACTTGATAGGCTTAATGATTCTTACTTTTGAGTCAACTTTACCTTGTTATAATCACTTTATGATATTCATGTAGAGTAGTTTTACTTGTTATTTAATTTGAAAGTTTAGAGCTGGAGTTAACTTAAGGTCCTTAGTAAGGCTACACAGTATATTTTTAAAAGTTTAAATGATCTATATGCTTTTCAGTTTAGTCATTTTGAGAGCTTTACAGTCTCTAGTGAAGGTTCAAATGACATTTGTAACTTGATGGTTTTCCTATACTTTATCTAAGATTAAAATGAAAATGATCATAATCATGCACTTACAGTTGATATGGGTAGGGGTTGATCCCTTAGAAGAGCAAGTTCTTGACCTCTCATCAGTTTTAAATGAACCATGAAAGTAAAGAAAATAAGTTGTTGTTAGCATGAGTGGGACTTAGTCCCTCAGAAGAATAAGGTTTGACTCCGTTGCTAATGACTTAAATAAAAAAAAAGAGTGAAAAGATACAAAAACCCCTCCAGAGGAAAAAGAAAAAAAAAGAGGCAAAAACCTTCTGCTCTACAACTTCTGAATATACAAATAATAAATGAAAATGAAATGAAAGCACAAATGAGGAAAAGATTTACGGGATGAACTAATGTGCATGCCTTCACTTTTGAGTATGATGCTTAGAGAGATTATCAAGGGACTGCATACTTATAAATATAAGGAGATAATGTTGATTGAGTTCCTCTTACTTTGCTTGATCTTTTGGATAATTTTTGCTTTAGAATTCTAAATTAAATAGTAAGGCCAAAGACTGATCTACTTAGATAAGTTTAGTGATTTTAACAAAAGAAACTTTAGCACAAGCTTAGTGAGATGGATTGAAGTTGTAAAGTGCTAACTTTAAATAGGCAATTGAGCTTAGTTAATCTAGTCAAATTCCATTCATGATTTATTTTCCTATTTAAGGAACTTTGCTTTGTGTTCTGAATTGTTGTTTTTCTTGAGGACAAGCAAAGACTTAAGTATGAGGGAATTTGATAAGTCTTTATTACTCTGCTATGTTCATGGGAAATCATGTTACGCCTCAAAAAGGGGGCCTAGTAGGATTAATCTAAAGTTATCATACCACGTGTGCACTAGTAATATGAGAACCGTTTTGAAAGTCAGAGTGTATAAGACTCTACCTATTTGTTAATATCTATTATTTAAATGATATATTTACATATAATAATATTACTGGAATTCAACTATGGAATCCGATTTTCCACTTCTAACCAAGGTCGCATGGAATCAATATCCCCTATCAAATAGTGAAAAATGGAATTACAAACCTACAACATGCAAATCTCAATTGTTTACACAATTTATCTAATTTGCACACTAAGTTTAACATAACCTATATGTCTATCTTCAATATAGTCTGTTGGGGAAGCTCTTTTCATACATTCTTAGCCTAATCTCAGCTAGTATTAATCTTGCACAAAAATTGTTGATGGGTAAGCGACACCACAGCTCAGTGAGTTCATTCCTCACTACTATTGGTCACGTAAGTTATCAAGCATTAATTAAACACTCATGCAAATCTATCCATATGCGGTATGACTGCATACGTTATGAATGTGAGCAACGCATCTATGGGAGTCCAGAGCCATAAATGATGTAGATTTACGCTGTCTACATATCAGTTGTCTCCCATATTTATTTTATATGGGACACCTCGTTCTATTCTTAACGAGATTTCTTGGTAGTTGTTCATCTAGGCTTAACCAATGATTATATGTCATTGGTAAAAGACAATATCTTCCAATGTGTTCACGTGATTTACGCTGGTTAATATTTAAATCTATCCATTACCAAATAATGGCGAATCAAACTATCCTTCACCAATCTATGGTGAATCAGACAAATAGACCCCCAATCAACTAACGTCTACTACAACCTGACAAGTGGACCCCCAATCAGGCAACATCCATTGTCAAAACAATACTTGGAAATGTCCCATATTTATTTCATAGTTTCTTTTGGGAAAACTCATTTAAGAGATATACGACCCGAGCTTCTCCAGGTCATGGTCTTTTGAAAATATATTTCAAAAATACATTTAATTTCAAATCCGGGACATTACCTACAGGGGATTTCAAGCACATGCGTCGAGTATATCTGATTTGTTTATTTGAGTGATTAAACTTATTCATTTATTTGAGCAATCATGCATATGATATCATTCACAACAATCAATCATTCATCAGACAAACAATACAACTAATCACAACAACAAGCAGTAGCAACACAAACAAATAGCAGATCATCAAAAATCACTCACCTGAGCTTTCTTGTTTACTTGATATGTCCTTGGAAAGTACTTGGGGTTTGAGAATGTGGCTCAATATCTCCTATAAAATAAAATAACAATTGTTCGTTATAGTATTTATGGTTTTGAGTACATCTTAAAATTGATTTGTACTATTTGTAGTCTTATTTCCTCATTTCTGACTTGATTTGACTTATAGAATATTATAAGTCCTATTTTGCTTAATAATTTTATTATTAATCTTTTAGTATTTATAGTCCTTTAGTAAGTTTATCCTAAGATAGTTGGTATCTAGTACTTATCATTTATTTTCATTTTTCTTATCTGGATCTTAATTGACATCTATATTTATTTAGGATGTTTTCTCTATTCTAAATTTTATTTAAGTTTCTCTTTAGTTGGTGTCTGTATTGATAGTGGATTTTTATAATTTCTTCATTTGTCATTCTTATCTGTCTTGAAATAGTTACATTTAGTATTTAGTTATTTAATCATTTTTCTAACATATTTATAATTTCCTAGAGTTTAAATATATTTTAAGTATTTACTAAACTTAAATTTTATTTCATGGAATAATTATAGAGTTCGTGTTTAATAGTTCAGTATTTTATTATCATCATCATTAATATTTTTATATTGTTCGTTAATTTTGACCACCTCTACAGTAACTTTCATTCATTTAGCCACATCGTGTTTCTTTGATCTCGTTTTATGTTATTATATGTCATTTATGGGAATAACATTATTTATAATTTTAACTTATTTAGTTTTCTATTCTTATACATTTATCTATATGAAATAATTATTGAACAATTTATTATAATCTAATTATTTTGTTTAATTTAGTTAAGTGTCACTTAGTTATAATTAGTTATTAAAATATAACACTTAACAAATATTTAAGCATATTAGTTTTGAAATTATTTATATTTATTTATTTCTAATTTTTTTTTATCTTTTGTTGTTGTTGTTGTTGTTGTTATTGTATATTCATATATAATCTGTTTCATACGAACAGATTTCGTTTCATGAGGAATTTTGATGAACATCGGCATCAACGCCACCAGCGTTGATCTTTAGATGCTAGTGTTCGTATAAAATTTTATGTAACTCTTTGTTTATTGAACACTAGCTGAAGGCCACCAGTTTACACACGTACGCCACCGGTATATAAATTTAAACAACAGGCGTACGTTCATTTTTGTGAGTTTTGAAAAATTACATAGCTTTTGTTCCAGTGAAGGCCAGTTCAAAGGTCGCCGACCTATCCTAGTACGCCGCCAGCTTACTGATTTAAGCTGCTGGCGTAGTGTTGAAGTATGCACTATTCATCATCTTCCTCGTTTTCCTCTGTTTCGAATTTCAATTTTCTTATTTTATATATGTATTATACTTCTGTTTAAACTATTTCTAAGTATTTTTATTTACTCCACATGTATTATAAGTGATATATCAATACATATAACGTCCTATAATCATCATGCTCTATGATTTCCTAGCTTCTATATATCATAACACATATATGGAGTTTAAGATGAGATGTTGCCTTGTTTGGGCTGTTATGATGTTGTTATACTCCTTTCCTTAGCTTAACATGAACCTTTTTTTTTTTTTTGATAAAAACATTATTTAAGCTAAAGTTTTACATACAACCCAACTTAAATGAATTTAACTTACCTTTGTTTGTAGATTCCTAAGCTTGTACTGAGTTTCTTTTTAGAGCTTGTCCATGGCTGTGTTTGTATAGTTTTGTTAGCTAAATTTGTTTGTGTTTTATGGGATGTTTTGGGTTGTCTTATGCACGAATTTATGGCTGCTACAAGTGGTGTTTATGTGTTTTATTTCTTTGTTCATTAAAGTGTCTATATATAGAAGAAGATGGGAGTAGCAGCCTAACAAATTTGGCCAAAAGAGGGGAGCTTTTCCATCGAACTTGAAAATGCATATCAGCCTCCAATCATGCATTAAATACTTATCTTATTTGGTAACTTGTGATTGGTGTTTGTGTGTGTAAATTGTTGACTTTAACATGAAAATTGGGCAAGTTGTGTATGTGTTTTGATTGCAACAATTTGAGGAGATTTCAACTGCAAATCCAAGTTAATTTGCACTGAAAAGACGAGAAAAATATATTATAATATTTAGTTAATTATTTATCTTAGTTTTATGGTAATTTATTAAGTTAAATGGGGTATAAATATATAAGTTATTTGAGAGTTCTATCTCCAAAAATTCATATAACGCTTCTACAAATTTTCTAGTTTACTTTTGAGTTTAAAGTTTACACAATTAAGATTTTTTGGGTCCGATAAGCTAAGTTAAGATTTTGGTTTCCATAGGCTCAGAATTTCCTAACTAAAATAATGGTGCAATCCAAATATTTTTCTGAAGTCTAGATTATTTGTTATGGATCTGTTTTTGTTCTTATCACGTATTTATAATACTACCTATTCATATTTTAGTTATTATTTATAGCCAATGGATTTATAAAGTTGTCTTTTATTGTATTTGAAAGGTAAAGCTACTTTTAATTATATATGGAGTTATTGGCTCAAGGTATGAAATCTTGTTTTTGATATCTATTAGGTCAACGAATTTTCTGTTTAGGGTTTTTAAGTTATAACCGAGTTTATTATTGCTCATAGGTTTATTCTAGAGTTTTCGTTTGGTTATAAGTTTAATATTTATTATTCTATTTATTTTACTAGTTATAAAGATATTCGGGTTACAAAGTCAAATTATGATTTTATTTTCTATAGACTCAAAATTTCTAACTAAGATATTAGTATAACTCATATATTTAATTAAGGTTTAGATTCTTGAGTATTGATTGATTTTTTTTTATTTCCTTGCGTATTTCATAATCCTTATGATTTAGCTTTAAATTATCTTTTTATAACTAATAGGTTCTAAATATTAATAATCCTTTATTGTAATTGAAATTTAAAGTCAATTATTTGTTGAGTCATTGGTTTGTTTTGTAGAATCCCTGTTTTGAGAATTTATTTATCTTAATAATTAGTATTTATAATTTTTTAAAAATATTTTAAAATTATAAATATTAGAATTAATTCAGAAGTCATTTTTTTTTATTATTTTAACGAATATAGGATTTATTTCCTAAATATTGAACTTAAGAAAACTGATTTTGAATGTTATAGTAATTATTGGTTTATCATAGATCATTATTTGTTTATACTTTAATAATTTTAATTCGTGAAAAATTGGGAGTGATTTCTGTGACTTTTTATTATAGTTTTTCATAATTCTATATTATATTTTTAATAATTATTATAATTAGGTTATTTAGAATTAGGGTGATTACAAATCATGCTTGATATGATTCATTTCTATGAAAATTCCTATGAATTGGTGCTTTTATGGTGAAAATGTTGTTTTTTAGCTCATAAGATGAAGAAAAGAAGAAATAAAGTGATTTGAATCAGATTTGGAGCAAAACAACAATAACAGTTTAGGAAAGACTCAGCCACGACTTCCAGAGATCCTAATTGAAGTTAATAAACAGAGCAAAAAGAGAAAATCATGCCTTCAATTGTTCCCGCGGTTTACAATAAGACAATAACGCCTTGCATTCCATGATACAACTTGAATCGTACCCAAGAATCATGCCTACAATTCTACTCGCAGTCTAAACTGAGCAAAAATCGAATCTCCAAAGGGAAGACGCAACTTCTATTGTAGCTAACATTCGAGCCTGTGATTCAAGCCATGAAAAGTGACCTTGTCTATGTTGTCATAAAAGTTGTTGCCTTGCACACACATGTAGGAATAAGGACAATTTCCATTATAAAGAATCTGCCACGTTAGCGAATAAAATCTTCATAAATTCTGTGCCTTGTCACTATAAATAAACATGCATAGACGTGCAATAACATATAGTACCATATGTAACAAATTTACTAACATAGAATAGAGTAGAAAGAAAGGATTCCTAGTAAGAGAAATTCTTCTTTTGCAAAGGAATTCAAGTTTTCTAGGTAAATTCATATCGGACTCAACGTTTATTCTTGCAAGATTTTTGTGCTTAATCTACAATATTCATCTTTAATTTCGTATTATATATTATGCCTCAAATGGTACCTTAAACGCAACAGCCCGCCACACTCAATATTAAGACTAAAGTATGACAACCTTAGTCATCCAAAAAATCTCTGTCACGCCCCGAGGGGTACCCTAAACGTGGCAGTCCGCCATACACAATACTAAAGCCTAGGAATGACTATTTCAGTCATGCAAAGGCTTCCATATTATGTACAAGGCGTACATCACAACCAAGGGGACGCATCGGAGTAGCGCAATTTACATTGATAATAAATAAGTAACAAGGCAAAGAGAATACTTAATATAAAACATAAGCATATCACATTTCAATTCTTAAGGGCATATCTTCTATTATCTTCAAATAAAATATCCTAATCATATAGGTTAGCACATATAAAGAACCTTACAAAATTTCTTCATCGTATGATTCCATATCCTTAATCATCCTCCATGACTTCCTTAATGTCATGATCCTCAAATTTAATCCACGAATATACCTGTTTCAACAAAATATAGGGGTATAAGCTACAACTAGCTTAGTGAGATATTCCTTTTCATTCGCACCATATTTTCAAACAAGTTTATTTATTTAATCACATATGCTATGCATACAATGCAACAATCACATGATTACGCGAATATATATAGTCATCCGGAAACCATATATAGAACGGATTTACCCCTCCGTATCAAAGGTTAGGGAATCGGGGTTGAAGGTCCTCGACCTTCTACTGCTAGTCCCCAGGTCCTCACCCACAGCGTTCGGTTGGCTCGGCTCCGAACCTAGAGTCGCTTTCCCCGAGCGATTTGGATTCTCCAGGAAGGAACATGGCCCGTGGCACCGCACGATCACAGCCAATCCAACTCTACGCGTAGGAGTAGCAGCCTTCCGAAATAGATGTGACTCGATGGATGCTATGCGTGAACGTTTTATTGTTCTTAGGTCAAACCTTATTAAGGTTTATTAGGGGCGATCAATCAATTTAGCAACAATAAACAATCATACAAGTAAGTAAACAAAATTATTTAAACAAGCAGATCGAAGTTGCGATATTCTTAATTCTCAATTCACGCATAAACATAGAATCATATAATATGCATAATCCCGAAATCCCCAAATATATTCGTTTTTATCTTTTCTTAGTATACTAATGCTACTACATTACAAGCACAAGCAAGGTAACGAAATTAGAAGGAATAACTCACTCGTCCATTTCGCTATCTTCTTAGTCGTAGTAATCCTCGGGTAGGGTATTCTCGTATCCTTCGTCACCTAGACAAAAGAAATACCCGGGATAAGTCTTTCATGAATTTCTATTCTTGGAGATTCTAAACTTTACTTAAAATCGCGGTAAAATCGTATAAGAAGAAATTCCAACTTAAAATGGCCATAACTTGCTCATTTTAACTCGGAATTTCGCATATGATATACCGTTTTCTACCTATTCGAAAAGTTCTATCCATTTCTAAACTTATCTTGGTCATAAAAGGTCATTTGGGTTCCGAAAACGTTAGGTACAGATTTAAAACGAATTTTCTAAACTTTTGCAAAAATCCATTTTCTAACTCAACTTCATTTTAAAGAAAATCCTTTTGTAACAATATAAATATATATTTGATAAACACTTTTGAATAATAGGTATGCTCACTTTATATGCAAAAATCCTAATGGTAGTGTCTCAACAATTTATTTCATAAAACAATTCATTTAAACTTTAACTTTGAAATTTCTTTTCAAGTATTTAAAGAAACTTTATATTTTTCTAGGTTGTTATAAATGAGTATATTCTTATTTTATTTCTTCATTCCTTTTCCAAAACAAGTAAATTTTCCTTTAACCTTAGTTTTCATAAATTTCTTCTAGTGATAAAAGATCATTTTTATCAAAAGTATATTAGTTGTTGAAAACCTTTTTATAATTTTGTATTTAGGATGGTTTTAGAAAATGAATCTTTTTTCTTATATTCATTTCTAAAATATAAGCTTTTGCTTTCCAAAACTTGTTCTTTCATTTTTTGAAAAGAATCATCTTTTATAAAATCCATTATTATAATCTTATTTATTTATATTCTTTGAAAATGAGTTCCTTCTTTTAGAAATTTGAAAATCATTATTTTTCCTAAGTGGGTTCATCACCTTATGAATTTATCTTAACTTTGAAAAGTAGTTTGTTTTCTTAGTTTTATTTCGAAGTTTAAAAGAGTTTAAATCTTGAGCTTTTTGTAAAGACTTTTAATATTAATAAATTATATTACTAAAAGCTTAGGTTAACATAATATACAAAGAAAATATTTATTTCTTATGATTCCTTGGAAATCTATCTTTGTTATTTATGAAAACGTTGAGAAAACTCCATTTCTATGTTGTTGATAATAACTTCATGATTTTGTGATAAATCATATGATTGAAAACTTAGCTTTGAGTTCATTTAGTAAAACAAAATTCTATTTTTAGATTAGTTGAGACATTAACATTACGTAAATGCAAGTATCATGAGCATATAAAATAATAAGAACATAAGAAAATACTAAAATAAAAATGAGCAAGAAAATAAAATATCAAGCATTGGGAACCTTAGCTTCATCAAGGAATCCCGATCAAGTATTGGAGCCTTAGCTTTATCAAGGCATCCCGGGACTAAGAATGGACTAGTCCCGAAAGATTAAAGAAAATAAATAAAAGATTGTTTTGACTTGATATGGACAAGTCTAAGACTAGAAAGACTAGTCTTAAAATACTAAGAAAGCAAGTAAATAAATTGCATTCATAAAGTAAATAAATAACAAGATCAAAATATAAAACAAGTAATAAATGAGAAGGTATAAATATGCATGAAGGTAATTCCATGAACAAGAACCAAACATGATCTTAATGTGGTTGTCTTTAGTTTTTCAACCTAAGAAACAACATCAAAACCATATAAGGTTACTTGACATGGGAAAAAAATGAAATATGAGTTCTTCATTACCTAAATGGGTAAGAAGAAAAGAAGGATTGCTTTCTTGAAGGTTTTTGGTAGTGGTTAGAAATGAGGCTTGAAAAGAAACTTATTTTGGTAGAAGAGAGAGTTTCTTCTTACAAGAAGAGAGTTCTTGTAAGAATATGGAGAGGAGTGTTTTGGAGAGAATTTTGCATAAATTCTCTACTTGAGAAAGGTGTGAAGAAATGAGAAGGGGAGAGGATATTTATAGGAAAAGAGGAGAGGAATTAAGAGTGATTTAAATAATTGAAAAAGAAAATAAAAAGAGAGGGAAGAGAGAGTGATTGGATGGCAACATGAAGGGGGAGAGAGAAAAGTACAATTATGATTAATTTTTGTGTAAGAGAAGTGATATTTTGTAAGAAAGGTATGAGTAGATTTTTATGGGAAAAGAAAATGTGAATAGTGTGAATTGTGTCATTTGTAAGAGTGATTAGATATAAAGTAGAGAGAGTGAATAGTAATGAATAGTAGAAAAGTACTATGAATAGTAGACTAGACAATTAAAGTACCGGTAGTAATAAAAATACACGTAATAATGCGATATCTGTAATTTTTAGCTACCGAAAAATTCTAAAACTGATATTTTGGGAATCCTTGTATTTTTACGAGTCTATTGGTATAAACGGAATATTTTTAATATTCCGAGCTCCGGGACACGCTTTTCGAGAACCGATCCCTTTTGGGTCCGAAGGTCACTCAAAATTCGCGAATCTGATATTTTTATGTTACCCTATGTCATTACGAACTATTTTAAGCTATTAACTTAATTTCGTTTTCTAGGGTTTGAAAACGCGGGATTGCCGGATCTTGAACACTAGGTTCGTTATAGGCTTGTTGACTTTTAGGGTTCCGTTTTGATTTCTGATTTTGTCGAGATATTCGTAATCGTATAATTTTCGAGTTTTGATCATTTTAGCTCGAAATTTATGTTTTATTTTATTTTATTTGTGATTATTTAATAATTTTTAGTTCTCGGAATCGTTTAACCGAGTCTAGGTTTATGAGTTGACTCAGTTTGACTTTTGTTGAAAATTTGGATTTTGTGATTCTAAAATTTTACTGAAGGATTTAGGATTTTATCATCTCGTTGTTAAGCGGTACTTAGATCTATCGTTTCGATTCGCGTTTTAGGAATTGGCTAGATTATTTAATCGACGTACGAACGTTGATTATATCGGTAATTGGACTTTATATTTCGTTTCGGGTTCTCGTTTTCTCAAGATTGAGAAAACTCGTTTTTGTTCTTATTTGGAATTAAGTTTTAACTTGGTTCGATTTTTAGGGTTTCGTTTCCAGTGTTTTGACTCGGTCTAGAATTTGGTCTTTATCTTGAGTCGATTTTCGGGATTTAATTTTTGATGCTTAAACTTCTATGATTATTAAATATTCGGGGGTTTACAGTCTCGATATCGGGTGTAAGGCTAACTTTCACAATCGTAGTGGACCAAACTTTGGATCATGCCATTTAAGCAGTTATGCGTAATTGCAATTAAGAAAATAAATCATAATAATATAACCAAGGTTTCATAAAAACTATTATGGAGTCTTGACGACATTAAGGGGCATTCCCCTATCCAAGATAACTACGTTTAATAAAGAGTCTATTTTGAAATACTTTGCATTTTTGAAACTTCCTTTGGGATTCCATTTTACTTCTAGTTTACACTTCTATCCATAAGATCTCAACTTGAAAGCATTACCTGGGTAAAATCACCTCTTGTCCAACCAAAGGTAGGAGAATTGCAAAAGATATCTAAGAGGGTATAAGCTATATGCTTAGTGAGATTTATTTCCACAATTAAACACTTGACATTTAATAATTAAAACAAGTTTATTTAATTAACCATATGAGATGCACAAGCACGTGGGCAAACAATATATATGATTTTCCAGGAATCATATGCTAAAAGGATTTATTCCTCCATTTGGGGTTAGGTGTTCCAGACCGTATAGGCCACTATCATGCAACATAATTCCATGATAGTTCTTATTTTTAGCAACTTTCTTGCTTTAAAAAAAATATACTTATTTGTAGTTTATTTCCAAGCTACTACATAGCTATGAAATATGTTTTTGTCAGATGTTTTCTCATCGCTAGTTGTTTCAGACGATGCCTCGTCGCTTTATAGAATTCATAGACTCTATGAATCTCCTTACTAAGCCTTTGTCCCACCAAAGGTATAGTAATAAATGTAATGAACTCACTTGATGACATGCATGAATCAATTAATTAAGCACTCATGGCATAATTAAATATTTTTCAGTTGATCATAGAATTTGTAGACAATCATTCTTACACTACATCAAATATTCATTGTAAGCAATTCTCGTCTCGATACTCTTAATCGTACTTTTAACCAAGTATGTAAAGCACATGCATATTTCCATTTTATCTTTTCCTAAATCTAATGCTACTAATTTGACAAGCAAAATCATAAGTGCATAATGTAAGAAATAAACTTACTCGGCTATTTGCGCGGATATTTCTAGTCAAGGAAATCCTCAAGACATGAGAACTCAATCTCCACGTCACCTATACAAGAGAAATACCCAAAATGAGTATTTCTTGGAAGTTCTACTTAAACATGTAATTCTATTCTACTAAGTTTGTTAAAATTTGCATAGAGGGTAATTCTAACTTAAAATTCATTTTAACTAGGAATTTCACATATACTATACCGATTTCTAGGTACTCAAAAAGATTTATCTATTTCTAAGGTTATTTTCTACATAAAAGGTTATTTGGCTTTCTAAAAGTTACGGTACATAATCAAAATGAAAATCTTAGTTTTTGAAAAACAATTCAAACTCATCTTTGTTCAAAAATCTTTTAGTAAAAATATAGATATGCATAAAATTGAAAAATACTTTGAATATATATATATATATATATATACTCATATTATATAAAAAAATTCTAATGGTGTTGTCTCAACAATTTTTTTTGTAAAACAATTCATCTTAAGGTGTTGAAACTTAAACTTAACAAATTCCTTTCTAAGTGTTTTGGAGAAACTTTATAATTTATTAGGTGTGTTGTAAACAAGTATTCTTATCTTGTTTTCTAATTTCTTTTCCAAAACAAATAAATTTCCTTTTAACTTTAATCTTCTACAAATTTTGCTTTTATGGCAAAAATTAAGTTTTCAAAGTTTTTTAATGTTGATAACCTATAGTGATTTTGAGTTATATGTTTCTTAAAATGGTTTTGATAAATAAGTTTATTTTTATTTCTTAACTTCTTTTAAGAACAAGTTTTATTTTAAAACTTGGTCTTTTAATTTCCTTTACCGATTTTATTTGAAAGAAACCATCTTTTTAAGATGTTTGATAAAATGCATTGTTTTTGAACTAAACACATTTATACTCTTTATTTCTTTGAAACTACGTTTCTCCTTTAGAACTTGAAATTCATTATTTTTCTAAGTGGGCTTATAAATTAATGAGTTGATTTTATCTTAATTTTGAAAACTAGTTTACTTCTTAGTTTTTATTATGAAGTTGAAAAGATTCCATGCTTAAGCTTTTTACTATAGAGTTGGTAAAAAATTCTACGAGTAAGCTTTTTGAGAAAAGTTTACTTATCCAAGAATCATTATCATTAAATTTTAATAAACTTTATGTGACTTATCATAATGAGGGAAAAGTGTTTATTTTGTTAGTTAACTTCTTTGAGAAAATTATCTTTATGGTCATTTTAAAAAATTTTGATTAGTTTGAAAAAGAAGTTGGAAAAATAACCTTTTTACATGTTTAATAGAAAAATCTTGATTTTGTGGCAAGAACATATATTAAGAAAGTTTGGTTTCATTTCCTCTTAATTCTTGTTGAGATAATATCATTATGATTAAGCAGGTACATGAGCATGTAATATAAAAATGACAAGAATATAAGAAAGATATCAGAAGTAAATAATAGTAAGCAAGATGATAACAAGCAAGATAATAATAATAAACAAGATAATATGGTCAAGTATTGGGAACCTTAGCTTCATCAAGGTAACCTGATCAAGTATTGGGAGCCTTAGTTTCATCAAGGCAACCCGGGACTAAGAATAGACTAGTCCCAAAAAAAAAAAAAAAAAAGAAAGAAAGGAAAAAAGCAATAATAAGAGCAAATATAGTAATAAGCTTATAAGTGAGTTAGTAAGCATCTAGGCTCTAAAAATATATAGATATACATGTACTTAATAACATATATAGAGTTAGATTAGAAACATAATAATCATTAATAGCAACATATATGATCATAATAACAATATAATAAAATCGGAATTTCTTAGCATGTATAAGAATAAAACATGAACATGTTGTTACTTCTACAACTAATTTGAGTTTCAAGAAACAACCCTGTAGTCATGCTAAGTTACATGACATGGGTACAATAAATAGGTGGTGATAGAAGTTTACCTAAAGTGTTTTTATAGTAGGAAGAAGATAATGATTGTAGGTTTATGCGATGTGTTATATGTGGTAGATAGTTTATGTATAGAAGAGGGTTTTTGTGAGGAATTTGTAAAAGAGAGTTTTGGTAGTGAAGAATTTTGTGAAGAGAGTTTGTGGAGTGATTTTGAAAGAGTTTTGTTATATGAAATGAAGGTGTGAAAGAAGTGGAGGGAGATGGGGCATTTTATAGTTGAAGATGGAGAGAAATTAGATGTAATAAAATAAATTAAAAAGGAAAAATAATGGAGATGGGAGAGAGGGGTTCACATCGGCTATGGGGAAGAGAGAGGGAGAGAAATAATTAAAATTTCCAATTTTGCAAGGAAGTAATTAATATGTAAGATATGATTTGATATAAGTGTATTGAAAAGGTAAAAAGTAAAAAATAGGTGTATAAGCGGTAAGAATAGGTAGTAAGAAAAAGTAGAGATATGTGAATAGCAATGAATAGCAGAGAAGTACAATGAATAGTAAACAAGACTAATAAGTTACTGGTGGTAAAGAAAATACACGTATAATTACGATATTTGTAATTTTTAGCTACTGAAAAATTACAAAATTGATATTTTTGGATTTCTTATATTATTACGACTCTAACGGTATAAATAGAATATTTTTTTCGTCCGGTGTTCTCAGGCACGGTTTTCGAAAACTAATCCTATTCGGATCCGAAAGACACTAGAAATTGGCGAATTTAATATTTTTAAGTTTCCCTATATTATTACGAGCTATTATAGATCATTAACTCAATTTCGTTGCCTAAGGTTTGAGGGCATAAGATTGCCGGATCTAAATCTAGTGT
This sequence comes from Combretum micranthum, assembly GCA_024138025.1. Classification (NCBI taxonomy): domain Eukaryota; kingdom Viridiplantae; phylum Streptophyta; class Magnoliopsida; order Myrtales; family Combretaceae; genus Combretum; species Combretum micranthum. The sequence goes on from JAMXBD010002986.1 coordinate 92,479, forward strand.
TTTGGCATAGGTTTTTCCGGTTGACTTCCGGTTCTAAGGTTTGAAATTAAGAATCATCGAAAAATCTATGGGTTTACATTATATCTCTTGAATCGTTGCTTAATGTTTACATTTATGTAGAAATAATTATCTTAACTTAGGGTTTGTGAATCTAAGACCTGATTTATGTAATTTCAAATGCGTTTTAATTGAACATTGACTAGGTATTTGTAATTAGTAGCTCAAACTTAATTTTATAGGTGGATTATGGTTGTGGTGAGTTAAGAATTTGGGATTCTTGTTGTCTACTAAAAATTTGTTGAGAAATTATTATTTAAAAAACCATTATGAAGAATTTTTGTCGTTATCATGCATCAAATTTTATAATGGTGGTTTGAGATGTTATGATAAATCAAGGCTTATTGATAGCAAGAATAAGAGAGTTACTTTTGAAGAATCCCATAGATAAGGTGAGATGCGAGCTATAAAATGAGATTTAAATCAAATGATGAATACAATAGATGAATGGGTGAAGAATTTTATTTTTGAAAAGGCGTATAAGAATTTAGAGGCGTCAAAAGTAAAGGTTGTTAGAGTTGAACAAAAAATTACAGCTTTTAATAACAAGAAGGTTGAGAAGATTAAAAAAGCTGTTGAGATTGTTAATGAAAGTCCACCTAAGAAAGAAGAAGCAGAGATTGTTATTATTGATGAGGTGAAGGTAGATGATGACCATGGGGAGATGGTAGAGGAGAAGATTATTGGAATTCCTGTGGTGCAAGCTGAGGAAAAAAAGATTGTTATTATTGCTATTTCTTTAATTTGCCGGAAGAATTGTGTCACCAAGATAATTTATTTCAAGCTAGATGTGTGGTTTAGGAGAAGGTTTGTAAGTTGGTTGTTGATGGAGGTAGTTGTGCTAATATGATTTCACAAGATTTTGTAAAGCGATGCAGTTACGGTGATTCCACATCTAAAGCCATATAGCCTTCGACGATTGAATTCTCTAGATGTTCTACACATTCATAAATAGACACAAGTTTCTATTACTATAAGAGATTATACTGATATTATAACATGTGATATATCTCTTATGGATTGTGCACAAGTGCTATTGGGTAAACTATAGTAGTTTCATAGGTGAGTTGTTTATGGTGGGTATTAGAATACCGATAATATCTAAAAAGATGAACAAGATTTCTTATTGCTTCCAATAACCTTAGCTGAAGCTCACTGGGGGAGATTTGAGCATGTTCGGGTCAACGGTTAAAGGAGTTTGTTTTTGTTTCCTTACAAGTCTTCTAAGCAAAGAAAGAAGTTACCTCCAAAGTTCTAAGGGATACAATAGATTCGAGGATGGATCTTTCCAAAGAAGGAAGGAATTATAGGAATCAGAGGACGACATCATGGGGGCTCAAAACATCCTAAAGTTAACATGGATGATCATGTAACAAATGAGTAGATAAAAGCTTGGAGTGGCAAAGTTGTAGACCTGTATGCTGGCTCAACATTGCTGGCCCTCTTGGTCAATATCGCCGGCATAAGGGGCTTAGGCCGCCGATCTTCAGCTGGCCTTGAACATACCCATAATTGAAATTTTAAGAGCCGCTTTAAAGGCCGCCAGCTTACATGATATAGGTCACCAGCCTTTGTTTAACGACATTGTTATTTTATTTTGTGTCTTTTGGTTTGCAAAGTCCTTTGTTTTGTTTTGAAGAGGGATAGAAGTTTATGATATCTTTGAAGAATATTCTTCTTTAGAGAGAGTTTTCTCTTATATTGTAACTTATTGCAATGTTTGATGAATATTCAAAGTTTGATTCTTCTTTATTCATTTTTTTTATAGAATCATAGATTCTTTTAACACAATTATAGTTTTGTAATTCGTGGTACCTATCGAACTATGATCCTTGTTATAAACCAGCTTGATTTTGATATTCATAAGTTATATCGGATTACGATTTCATTCATATTTTTCATGTTTTCTCACTTTATTTATCTATAGAAACCCTAAAAAGAACGAAAAACCTTAGTTCCTTATGGAAAGAATTTCTGACCCCCTTAGATCTCTATCAAAAAGTGGCCTTGTCTTGCTATCACGGTTTAGCTAGCTCAATGATGCACACGTGAGAATAAGGACGATTTCCGTTATAAAGAATTTGACACGTTAACGAATAAAATGTTCATGATTTCTATATCTGTAGACTATAAATAAACATGCACAGACATCCAATTAGAGAGAGTAACATATGTAAAAAATCACTAATTTAGAATAGGGAGAGAAATCTTTAGTGAAAGAAATATTTCTTCTTGCTAAGGAATTTCAAAGTTTTCCAGGTAAAATCATTTTAACCTATTATTTGTATCTGCTAAATTTTGAACTTAGTTTACAATATTTGCTCTTAATTCCATATTATTTCTTTTGAATATGTGCTTAATAGCTGCATCTATGGGGAAATAATCATCTTAACTTAGGGTTTGTCAATCTAAATCATAATTCATGTGATTTCAAATGCTTTTAACTGAATATTGATTGGGTATTTATATTTATTACCTCAAACTTAATTTGGTAATATAAATGTATCTTTTACATCCATGTCTAATTTTAATTGAATAGATAGAGAGATAATTCTTTTGAATAGATTTAGGCTACTATGAATGTAGTTACTCATAATCATGTTGAGAGAGGGATGGTGAAACTTTCTGTTACTTGTTTCAAATTCTGAAATGGATTTTAAACAAAGGATTCTCAAACTTTATACGAATCTATATTACTAGTAACTTGTGAAGAGATTCCAGTGGTATGATCTAGATCTAGAGTTTCTGACCTTGAGAGAGGCTTTAACTTACCTTCATGAGTCCGATGATGCAAATACACCAGCAAACAACTCTCTAAGTTTGTTGAGAAATCACAAAATGAGGACTTGGTGAAGCAAATTCTAAGTCTAATCTTGCATTTACAAATTATCCAACATTTTTATCTAAGAACATATATCTATGTTTTAGTATTAACCATAGTTTAACTTCTATCTTTGATATGCTTTGCTAAATTTTGTATGGCTAGATAATAGATGAAAAGTGAGTATGGTAGTTGCTAACGATTCCTAAGGAGTATGACCAAATACTCTCTATGCTACTTCAATAGGTGCACTTAACTAATGTTGGTGATTGCAACCAAAGTTGAACAAAACTTATTCACATTTTCATATAAATTTTTGAAAACTCCATCTTCGTGTTTTGTAAGATGATCCACCGAACCAACTAGACAGCTAATTGCAAAATTTGGGAAAGTTCAAGTAGTTAATTGCAAAGTAAAATTTAGATTGTAAATTGATACTTTTAAACTTCGGGTAGTTGATTGCACAAATTAACAAAATTTAAATACTAAATATAACATTTTCCTAAAAGAATTCAAAGAAAAAAAAATAAAAAACCTAAAAAAATTATAAAATTCGACTAAAGAAATTGTAATAATGCATATTAAAAACTATTCATTCTTACACTTTTACTTCTAGATAAAATATTTGATATTTTATTTATGGTAATATGATGGTAGTAGTTTATTAAGGTATGGTATGAGTTACATAAAACTTGTGATTCTCGTATTTATATATAAATAATTGAACACTGAAAACCATGTTTTTAAGAAAAATATATTTGACGAAAATTATTGTGCACTTACAAGTATTTTTCGTTTTAACGAATGGAGCCAAATCACAGCAAGATATCACATAATTAAAAAATAAAAGCTTTGCATGCACGTGAATCATTAGATAGTCTCAATTCAATTCTCTTGAATTATATTTTCTCTAGGAATAATGGTTTCTAGATGCAAAATAAAAGTTCTTTAATTACTCAACCATGCCAAAATTCACTTAAACAAGACTTGTAATAGGTTTAACAAGTACGAGACAATCTTGTTATACATAGTAGCTATTATTCAACCACAAGCTTTAAGAGGTAGTAGACCTCATTTATGTAAGTTTGCATTATAATTCTTTAAAAGGATATATTTCATAGATACTACAATAATAACAAGGTATACTATTGATACAATCTTAAGTAATGAATATTCTTCACTTGGATGCCAACAAGTCTTGAAATCCTATAAGTTTGATTACTTCATCTGAGTTTAAAGCTCAGAACAAGGTCTGCAATAAACAAGGCTAAACTAAGTCAATTTATTAAAGGAATTATAAAGGAAAAAAAAAAGGGATAGCAAACCCCCTAAATGGCTTGAAGAAAGGGTAAGGTTATGACACAATTATCTCTATTATGAAATACAACTCCTTAGTAATTTTGAGCATTTAAGACATAGTTGAACATGCTATGTAAATAATATTAATTATGGGATAATGTCATAACGATATATGAAGTTTAGAAAAATATGCAATTAGGTGCTTGAACTTTAAAATTGATCAATTTCGTCTTTAAACTTTAAAATTGATCAATTTAGTACTTACGGAGGTGCTATTGGTGTTCATAAAAAGTTTTTTAGGTATTAAATTAATTAATTTCAAAGTTTAAGTACCTAATTGTATATTTTGTCAAAGTTTAAGTATCATTCATGACATTAACCCTATTATTGTTCATTTATAAGTCCTCACAGATGAGTATTAATAGTTGTTCAATAGTTAAGATAGCAAGTTTTAGTATTGGAGTTTCATAATAGAACAAGAGGACTAAAACGGTTCTCTATATACTCTTTCAATTAATTATTGAATAAACATCTCGTTTTCTCCCCTCTCTCGATGAATTTGATCTATCCATATAAATTTGATAGAATTTCCACGTGGTGTTTGACCACTAGGTTCATGAAAATTGTTCTATAATTTTGATAATTATAAGTTCATTTTATTATTCTAAATGCATCAAACTTCTTAAATTGAAATAGGTTGGTTGAAACGGCCTTAGGTTCAAAACTAAGACTAAGGTTTATCGATGGTATAACTATAAAATTGAATAACAATTAATCAAGCCTAATCAAGTGGCATGTTGTGACTCTATGTTCCATTATTGAATGTGAAATTCAATGTCAAATGAGTAGCCTCAAAACTTTTTATATGTGCAATCAATAATAAAGCTTTGGAATGAAATTATAGAGCAACATGGTCAAACAAATGGGTCATTAGTGTATCAATTGTAGTAAAAGATTTGTAGTTTAAGATAAGGGAACTTGTCAATTGTATTGTATTACAACTAAATGAAAAAAAGTTCTTGGGTGAATAGCAGTCATTAAGCATATGCCCTTGTATGAGTAGGAGAATGACATATTGTACTTGTAATTTGGAGGAAAGAATTATGAAATTTGAATCCCAAAGTTAAATTCATGAACTTCGTGATGGGAATAAAATATACTTATGAGAATGATTTTGATAAGATTTTGTCTTTGGAGTCTCCCTATAGTCAATGGAGTTTTCTATCTTGTGTAACAAATTGAAAAAGAAAGACATATCACTATAGAAAATGAATATGAAGGAGTAGCATTTATAGCTAGTAAAGAATTAAGTAAGATTGTACCAGAAAGGAAGAAGAGCATAGGATTGAATGAAAGAAAATTTGCAAATACTGTTGAAGTGATGGGCAAATGATTGAATTGTTTTTGAATCAGTAGTTACTTCAATTATTACAAAGGAAAGAGATTTGGTGCGACAAAATAATATGCCATCCTTTTTTCATGAGAACATATAAAAGCCAATAATTGAAACTCCTTTTGATCAAAAACTAACATAACTTATGAAGGTCCACAGTGCTCTAGTGTTATTGACATGTATATATTGCAAGCCGTATGTCAGGATATGCTACAACCAGTGAAAAGAAAGCATGATACAACATATCTTGCTATATTTGCTAACATTGTTCACTATGTTAGTAGTACTCATGCTCATGCTTATTGATTTAAGTCTTTGGATGATAGTCCATAATAGTGAATACAACATGTTGATCACATGACTCCTTTCTTCATGTCTATTATGATATAAACATAAATTATATACACGCATTTCTAAAAAACTTCTAGATGGAAGCACTAAGCATATTCAAGTTATTAGACAAATAGCCATTAACCAAATTTAGTGATAAATTATATCGTCTTTGTACCTAACTTTGCTCATATGTTTTTCATGAGTAAAAGTTTACAAGATCAGGGCCTTATCATTGTTTTTAGTCTCTCCATGTGTGTTTCAAGGCTAGTACTACCAAAGTTGCAGCAACTATGTTTTTATTTTCTTTTTTTTTTTTTTTTTTGGATTGCATGTACTTGAATCTCAAGACAATATAGGTTGTGGTTTTCTTATTGAAAATGTTCATAAAGTTCATTTAAATTCTCGCAATTTTACTTCAAGTAATAAATTAAATCTAACACATTTGGTTCATACTAGATTAGGTCATACATTAATTTCAAAATTGCAACACTAACATTTTGTAAGACCTTGAAATCGAAAAATTTCTTTTTGAAAGACTTCTTTTATGATATGAAGCCAAGATTCATAAGTTGCTCTTTATTCGAAGCACAAATACATCTCCTTTACTTTCCAATTAATACATATAGATTTTTCAGGTTCATATCATGTTACATCTATTGATGGTGTAAACTATTTTTTGATTTGGAATTATGTTCTTATTAGTAAGTTTCAAGTACCTAGTGTGTTAGTCAAATTCATCAAGTATACTCAAAATCATTTTCACAACACTCTAAAGAAAGATTGCACTGACAATGGATTATAATTTCTATCTCATACTTATAAGTTAATATTTGATGACCTTGGTATATTGCATCAACATACCATGATCTACACCTAATAAGAAAATAGGTGAGTTGAGAGAAAGTATAGACATTTGCTTGACACCATCGAGCCTTATGAATACAAGCCAGTCTTGTTAAAATGTTTTATGTCTATATATTCTCAAGGATGGACACCTCATTAATAGAATGTATGTGTAGATTGGAAGATGTCATGTGCCCAAATATTTAATTATTCTCATCTTAGAGTTATGGGATGTCTTTATTTTATAGCTAATCATACTTGTTACAAAGATAAATTTAACCCAAGTGGTACTAATGTAGTTTCTTTGGTTATAATTAAGTAAAAAAAGGATAAAGTTTTTGATATTGTTGATGAATGGATGATAAGGACTTTTGGCATTATCTTCTAACCTATCCTTTTCTAGAGCAAACTCATTTTAAATTACAGGAGCGCAATTGGATGTTTTTAGTATCAGGTCATGAATAGACTCCTTTAACTATTGAAAATCCACCTTTGCAACAGTTTATCTTTATCCCTTCATTTGAATCAAATATTACTATTTTTTGCCGAACTAGTAGGCAAAGGGAAAATACCACATTGGCTTGAAGAATATGTTCATATAGTTCATTCTACTTCTTCTATGATGCTTTTTTTTCCCTACTAATTCTCCATCTTTCTCTAACGTAAACCAATCTACCTTACATCTTTTGTTTCACTTGAAGACTTTTTGTTAGTGATTGTGTCCTAGGCTATTACTAGATATTGTCATTATATATATTATTGATACAGAGGCATTTTTATTATATTGTGTTTACATGTTTACTTTATAATGGTATTCATAAATAATTTAAATATTCTAAATATCCCTAGATACTCATTATCATGGGAATGGTAATGAATTAACTCTAGTATGAGTTTTTGTTTGATAGTCATAAGACGTCTATTTGTATGGGGAGACAAATCAAACTTATAGGCACATATTAAAGAACTATGTATTGAATTGACCCGCTATGAGATCACTAATGGATCAGTGTCATAAGTGATTCTCATAATAACGATGTCAATGTATCTTTAGGCCTGAAATCACCATAGGTTCTAACATGAGGAACATTATGATTCAACTCAATAAAACGTTCTCTTTAGTCGGATAATTATAAAGGTTGTGATTGGGCATAATGCAAATCATAAAAAGGAAGTTGAGTGACTAAGATGGGATTTGTCTGTCTTGTTATGAGAGAGATATCTCTAGGTCCCTCGATAAGTGAAACTGAGAAATGCATGGCCGTGCTTAAATGAATTGATAGTAGATCAATTTCATTTGTTTTATCAGTTTACTTGGAGAATGAGAAATGGTAATATTGAATGATATAAGGGTGACACTATCCATGCCTTATGTTCAATCTATATATCATGTGATAAAAGGATAATAAAATAAGTTATGGATCAAGTAAAAATTGGATCGCGATCTTCACTTAATTTGGGTAAACATAATATATTGCTTGAAGTTGCTTATGTTTTGTTAACTAAAAATGGCTTTAGGTCAACGACCAACATTAACTAAACATACAGGGTCACACACAAAAGAATGAACAAAAATGGAATATTGACTAAATTTAAATAAGTTTAGCGGGAATAATAAATTTATTTATCATTAATCTTAATTTGTTAAGAATAATAAATAAATATAATTTGTTAAGGACAATAATAATTCCTAATTGGACTAGGAATTCTTATGTTAATAAAAATAATTAATAATTAATTTATCCCTAATAATATTAGGGGCAATAATGTCATTATTCATATTGACATTAAAATAAATAAGACATAAGAGGTTTCTTTTAGGGTTAAGGACACGAGTTGTCGATATTAGACTAACAGAGAAATTGATGAACTCTAAAAGAGAGAAACATGAGAGTCGTGAGTAATTTCCGATTAGATCTAGAAGTGTTTTAGATAGTGTTAGCACACGAATGATCCTTTTGAAGCCATGCTCATTTGTGTAAATACCATGGAGGGCGATTGTGAGATTGCAATGCCTATACATTTGATTTGCCGATCAACATCAAAAGATTCGAATTAAGGTATAATGGAAATCGAATTAATCTCTCTTTGTTTTAATCTAATTAAATCACTTGGATACTGATTTTAGGGTTTGTGTTTTTAAACTTCTACTGCAAAATTTTGAATTTTTATATCACGAAACCCTATACTTTTTACCAATATCCTTCACATCATGTTGCATCATTGACAAATGTATTGATTATTTCTTAACCTTGTTTTTATCTATTAGTAATTAAACGTAAAGGGTGGGTAAATACCATGCAAAAGGAGAGTGATGGACTTGAGAAGAATGAAACTTAAGAACTCATTACTTTGCTTAGTAGGAAAGAAGCTATTGGTTCAAAGTGAATTTATAAAGTGAGCTTTAAACTCAATGGATTAGTCGAATGTTATAATGCTAGACTAGTGCCTATTGCTTGCTTAGTCCATTGTAGTAGTAATTTTATCACTACTTTACTCCTTATGGAAGAGTTATTATGATGTTTATTTGTATTTAGGCTCAAATAACGATTTCATAATGAATACACATTACAAAAATATTGGTAATAGTCATTCATTACTCAAACTTATGAATAACAATTTAATGCTTGAGTTATTTTTTCCCTTAAAACACATTGAAATGAAAAATTAACAAATGAAAAATTCTATTATAACTTTATCTCATTTCTTAATGGTAAACATCACACTACAATGTTATTAGTTCATAAAGTAAATGGGAAATAAGGGTTTTACACAAGTAGAGGGTATGGAATGTCATGACACATTTTCTATAGTGATGAAAAGTAGATACTTCACGAATTCTTCTAGTTATTGCTAATGCATGAGGATGGCCATTACATCGGATTGATATCAATAATGCCTTTTTTTATGAGTGTATTGATGAAGAGATTTACATGATATTATCTTAGGACTATGACAAAACATAGCCTAACCAAGTTTATCATGGCAAGAAATCACTTTATGGCTTTTTACCAACTTTAAGATAATGGAATTTTGAGGTTTCTTGGTATCTTATTGAGCAAGGTTTTATTCAATTAAGGAATGACTATTCTCTCTTTATTATGATTGATTTGATTTGTATTTTAGTGGCATTGGTGTGTTGATGATTTAATCAATACATGACCAAATTATTCAACCATTACTAATTTTAAACATGGATTAGACTCAAGGTTTACCACGTAGGTTCTTGGTGTTGCTCCATTCTTATGGGAATCAAGCTACGTGATATGATGGGAATCAAATAAAAGGAGATGATGGGAATTAAGCTACGAGAGATAATGAGATCCAAATCGTGGAATTTATAGTCACTAGAATGTTTATGGAGTGTTCTCAAATGAAGATAAAGATTTATTTAAGTCTTGAAATGAATTTGAAAGGTTTTGGAGCTTTGTTAAGAGTACATGAGTGGTAACACAAGTTGTCTTGGAAGCTATGTCGAGAGCAGAAGAACATACAAGGAGAAAGGACCATTATGTGTCCAACACAATTAGAGATCATTGCCAATCTTTGGGATCATGTTGAAGGCCAATTTTGTGAGAGTTTGTCACAAGTTGCAGAATACACAACCTAAGCCATGTTGAAGGTTTTGTAGAACTTAGAAGTGTATATTTTGCTTTATTTCTTATTTATTTTGATAGTTATTTTATTAGGTTTGTTATTAGGGGTATTTTAGTTATTTTATTGTGGTTTTGGACTATTATGAATAGTCTTAGTCATGTCATAAACTTTTTATTCTTGATTATTAGATTTTGGATAAAATTTTTTCTTAAGTGTTTCTTACTCTTAACCCTACTCTTATTGATCAATTATCTTGATTGTGGTGAGTTTAAACACACGTAAGTTATTGTGTGTAATATTAATTGCTTGTGGGTGTTGTATCTACCTTTGCTTTTTTGGTCGTCATATCCAAGGGAGCTTCTACAGCCCATCAACGGAACTGTCCCGCCATTAATTTAACCATTAAAATAAATATAGTAAATGTAATATTAACTATTTTAATGATTTGATCACAATTGGGTATGGTATGAGATTTAAAATGGCGATGGGACTTGTTTCGTCAAAATTAATTGCGAGAACATAGAATTTTCCCATATCCAAGGTAGGTAAAGGTTCCATCTTTCTTTTCAAGAAACCGTAATTGTTATCTTTAGATTTAGGTATTCAATTGAATTAATTATTTATTAATTCATAGATATCCTAATGACTTTTTCTCCTAGGCGTATCATATTTATTGCTATTGGGTTTATCAATAAAAGACCTAGTGATTGTTTTCCTATGTATATCATAATTTGGTATTAGTGCGTTTTAGGCATATCACATTCTTTTTTAGATTAGAAATTTACATTATTGTTATTACAATAATAGATCAATAAAAGTACATATTAGCTATTTGCATAGATGCAAGAATGATAGGTGTTAAACCAACAAAATTTCCTATACCCATAGGTCTTAAAATTAGACCATACTATTGGTGGTGCTATATATAATTATTCCTTTTATAGATGAAATATCCCATAAATTATAATTTGGACCATACTCTTGATGATGTTATTCAAAATTCTTCCTTTTACAAATAAAATATCCCAGAAAGTATTCTGTAAACAGTGGCTACATAATATATAGCCTAAACTATTACTTTCCTCATTTATCCTATCCCTACCTTCTTCAATAAAAATCTCACTATTCTAGTCATGCTTCCACCTCCTTATAACAGAAAACTTAATAACTAAGAAACACATACCTAGGTTACCTCTATATAAAGCCCTCTTTATACTTTCTCCATTCTCTTCTTGTAGTGATTTTACAGAAACTAGAGAGAGACTTTGAAACTGAAGGAGAATAATCAATTGATAGAAAGGTAACACTCATAAAACTTTTAGTCTTAGTTTTCAATAAACCATTAGGTGGTTCTAATTAAAGGCGTTTATTGTTAGGAAAAAAAAGAAGCTGAAGAAGGAGATCAAAAGATGATCGAAGGTGATGTCGTGTTTTAAAGTTTCGATAGTACAATAGAAAGATTCCTTGCAATAAATTTATAGAATTGTAGGAGATTTGGAATAAGCATCTTAAGGTGTTGTTTGATAGATGAATACAATAAGAGTTTATATTCTTGAGTCCTGGTAAGGAACTAAATTGATGATCCTTTTCATTTCTAGAGTTAAGCTTGTTTATCCAATTGGAGAAGCTAAAATCTTGTTAAGAGTCAGTTTAAAGTTTAACCTCAAATATTGAAGAATTAATAAGCATTTAAATATTGAATCAAAAATGAAAATTTTGGTTAAACATGAATTTGAGAGAAATTGAATTTAAATTGTGGAACTAATGGATAAAAAAACAAGAAAACTAAAACTTCATAGAATCAACGTATAGAACCATTAGGAAAAAAATTGCTGGATTGTGCCAAGAAAGACACAAGAGTTACCCAAAACAAAGTAACTGACTAGAGAAGATGATCGAAGCAAATTGGAAGACTAACTAGTTAACAGTAATCCGTAGACCAACTTTGGTTTGCCACACATGCAACCACTTTCCTTGGTTGATAAAAATTGAGCAAGAACACTCCTAACCATAGGTTTGTTAATCAAAATTAGACAATTTGAAGAAAACTTGAATTAATCTGAGTTTTAAGAGTGAAAAAATAGTAATTAAGTGATGTAATTTCTTTCAAGCCAAGTCATAATATTGGTTTAACTATATTTGTGATAGGAATTGGAGCACAAGGTACATTACTACTGATGCTTATTGTTTTTCTGAGATAAGTTTAGTCTCATTGGACTAAATAATATTTGAAGTAAATTGGCATTATATATGTTGTTTGTGCTATATGAAAAGTTATTTGTGACAACTTTTTAAACTAGAAAGACTCATGTTTTAAAAGTGTTTCTGAGAACCTATAATGTTTCATGTTTCCACTTCCATATTTAACGTTCCATTCTAGTTATAACTAAAGAGATGTCCTTAGAGCTTTCATTCCATTGGCCATGGCATAGGCAGTATTTCTTGGGATCGTTTGGTTGATTAGGTGTGGTTTAACTAGTAGGTCTTGGAACTATTCTATCCGTTGGGTGTGACATGGCCATTAGGTCTTGAGTTCTTTGGATCTACCATTTATGGAAAAACTATGCACAACTACTAGGTCTTGGGAATTTAAATTCGCTATTTATGGCAAAACTTTCTATTTGAGGTGAATGAGTTCATGTTTTTTTCTTTAAATTATTTTTTGGGTTTTATTTCCAATTGTTTTCGATGAAAGAGTAAGTTTATTAGTTAATTTTAATTGACAAGTAATTTGATACGTGATGTGTAATTTGATTATTTGTTGCACTAGTTATTATAAATTGTATGTTATGTGACATCAACTATGGACTCACAATTGCATTTAGTTGATATATTGAAAAACTAGTTTGCAAAGCTTCTTTGTAATTTATTTGTTCAAGTTGGATCTGAGATAAAATCTAACTCAAGGGGGGGTAAACAATGTATTTCTTTATTTGTAGAATCTCATTATTAGTATTAATATTGTTCAATAGTTAAAATAATTAGTTTTAGTTTTAAAAGTGTATGACAAAACATAAGTACTCGTATACTTTGTTCAATGAGTTAATAAATAAGTAGATTAGTTCCTCTACTTTTTATTTCCTTTCTGTAAACCCCAAAAAATTTCATAATTCTTAAAAATAATCCTAGAAGTCTAATATCAAAATTCAAATCTCGAAAATCGACTCAAGATAAAAACCCAATTCTAGACCAAGTCAAACACCGGAAACGAAACCCTAAAAATCGAACCAAGTTAAAACTTAATTCCAAATAAGATCAAAAACGGGATTTCTTAGTCTTGAGAAAACGAGAACCCTTGAAACAAAATATAAAGTCTAACTACCGAATTAATCAACGTCCGTATGCTAATCAAATCATCTACCCAATTTCTAAAACGCAAATCAAAATGATATATCCAAACATTGCTTAACAACGAAATGATAAGATCCTAAATCTTTCGGTAAATTTCAGAATCAGAAATTTCAATTTTCACCAAAAATCAAACTGAGTCAACTCACATCCATAGACTCGGTTAAACGATCCCGAGAACTAAAAACTATTAAATAATCACAAATAAAATACGATAAACCATAGATATCGAGCGAAAAATATAAAACGATCAAAACTCGAAAATTATATGATCTTACGAATAACTCAATAAAATCGGAAGTCAAAACGGAACCCTAAAGGTCAACAAAGCCTATAACGAACCCTAATTTTTAAAATCCGGCAATCCCGCATTCTCGAACCCTAGAAAACGAAATTAAGCCAATAGCTTAAAATAGTTTGTAATAATATAGGGTAACATAAAAATATTAGATTCGCGAATTTCGAGTATCCTTCGGACTCAAACGGGATCAGTTCTTGAAAAACGTGTCCTGGAGCTTGGAATATTAAAAATATTCCGTTTATACCAATAGACTCGTAAAAATATAAGAATTCCAAAAATATCAGTGTTAGAATTTTTCGGTAGCTAAAAATTATAGGTATCGCATTATTACACGTATTTTTATTACTACCGGTACTTTAATTGTCTAGTCTACTATTCATAATACTTTTCTATTATTTATTACTATTCACCTATCGCTACTTTTTTTTACACCTACATATCTATTTTCTTACTTTTTATATTTCCAATACACCTTATGTCAAATCATACCTTACATATTAATTATTTTCTTACAAAATTCACTCAAAAATCAACTCATTCCCCCTCTAAAGTACTAGAACTGGCGCCCCCCTCTCTCTCTTCCAACAATTTATTTTCTTTTTCAATTTATTTAATTACATCAAAAATTCACTCCAAAAATTCTATAAATACCCCCTTCCTCTTTCATTCTTTCACACAATTCATTTCTCTACCAAAACTCTCTCAAAATCTTTCCACAAATCTTCTCTTCAAGAGTTCTGTCTACAAAAACTCTCTTAAACCAATTTTCCACAAAACTCATTCCTTATACATAAACCTTCTACGACATATCACTACTCCCATAATACTCATTTCATCTACCATCTTCATACCACTTACACACTTTAGGTAAAGATTTCTTCCAACTATTATTCACTCATGTCATGTAACTTAACATGACTATGGTATTGTTTTGAAACTCATATGAGTAGTAAAAGCAACAAACATGTTCATGTTTTGTTCTTGTACATAAGCTTTCTATTTTATTATGTTGTTATTATTATTGTTATTATTTGCTTCTAATCTAATATATAGTATTATGTATATTATGTATATATATTTAGAGCATATAAGCTCATTTGTTATTTATTTACTTTCAAGTTATGCAATTTATTTATTTCATGTTATTATTAAGACTAGTCTTTCTAGTCTTAGACTTGTCCATATCAAGTCAAAACAATCTTTTTATTTTCTTTAATCTTTCGGGACTAGTCCATTCTTAGTCCCGGGATGCCTTGATGAAGCTAAGGCTCCAATACTTGATCGGGATACCTTGATGAAGCTAAGGTTCCCAATACTTGATATTTTTTATTTTGCTTATTATTTGTTTTTAGTATTTTCTTATGTTCTTATTACTTTATATGCTCATGATACTTGCATTTACATAATGTTAATATCTCAACTAATTTGAAAATAGAATTTCTCTTTACTAAATGAACTCAAAGCTAGATTTTCGATTATATGATTTATTACAAAATCACGAAGTTATTTTCAACAACATAAAATAGAGTTTTCTCAACGTTTTCTTAAACAACAAAGATAGATTACCAAGGAAACATAAGAAATAAATATTTTCTTTGTATATTATGTTAACCTAAGCTTTAGTAAAATAATTTATTAATATTATAAGTTTTTACAAAAGCTTAAAATTTAAACTCTTTTAAACTTCATAATAAAACTAAGAAAACAAACTAATTTTCAAAGTTAAGATGAATTCAACCAATAAAAATTACAAACCCACTTAGGAAAAATTAATGATTTCTAAATTTCTAAAAAGAAGGAACTCATTTTCAAAAGAATATAAATAAGGTAAGATTAACAATAATGGATTTTATCAATAAAGATGATTCTTTTCAAAAGAAATGAAAGAACAAGTTTTAGAAAGCAAAAGCTTATATTTTAGAAATGAATATAAGAAGATAAAACTCATTTTCTAAAACCATCCTAAATACAAAATTATGAAAAGGTTTTCGTCAACTTAATATACTTTTGATAAATTTGATCTTTAATCACTAGGAGTAAAATTTATGCAAGACTAAAGGTTAAAAGAAAATTTAACTTGTTTTGGAAAAAGGAATGAAGAAAATAAAATAAGAATATACTCAAATTATAACAACCTATGAAGATAAAAAGTTTCTTCAAAAGATTTGAAACAAAATTGTCGAAGCTAAAGTTTTAATAAATCAAAATGAACTGTTTTATGAAATAAATTGTTGAGACACTACCATTAGAAATCTTACATATAAAGTGAGCTTATCTATATACTCAAAGGATTTATCAATTGTATCTATATATATATATATATATATCTGTATGTTTACTAAAGGATTTTGAATGAAGTTGAGTTAGAAAGTAGATTTGCAAAAGTTTAGAAAAATTCGTTTTAAATCTATACCCAACGTTTTCGGAACCTAAATGACCTTTTATGACAAAGATAAGTTTAGAAATGGTTAGATTTTTTCGAATAGGTAGAAAACGGTATATTATATGCAAAATTTCGAGTTAAAATAAGCAAGTTATGGCCATTTTAAGTTGGAATTTCCTCTTATACGATTTTACCGCGATTTTAAGAAAAGTCTAGAATCTCCAAGAATAGAAAATTCATGAAAGACTTATCCCGGGTATTTCTTTTGACTAGGTGGCGAAAGGTACAAGATTTCCCTACCCGATGATTACTATGACTAAGAAGATTGTAAAATGGACGAGTGAGTTATTCCTCCTAATTTCGTTACCTTACTTGTGCTTGTAAAGTAGTAGCATTAGTATACTAAGAAAAGATAAAAATGGATATATATTTGGGGAATTCAGGATTATGTGATTCTATGTTTATGCGTGAAATAAGAATTAAGAATATCGTAACTTCAAACTGTTTTTTTAAATAATTTTGCTTGCTTACTTGTATGCCTGTTTATTGTTTGCTAAATTGATTGATCGCCCCTAATAAACCTTAATAAGGTTTGGCTTAAGAAAAATAAGACGCTCATGCATAGCATCCATCGAGTCACATCTATTTCAGAAGGCTGCTACTCCTACGCATAGAGTTGGATTGGCGATGATCGTGCGGTGCCATGGGCCATGTTCCTTCCTGGAGAATCTAAATCGCTCGGGGAAGGCAACTCTAGGTTCGGAGCCGAGCCAACCGAACGCTGTGGGTGAAGACCTGGGGACTAGTAGTAGAAGGTCGAGGACCTTCAACCGCGATTCTCTAACTTTGATACGGAGTGGTAAATCTGTTCTATATATGGTTTCCGAATAACTATATATATTTGCGTAATCATGTTGTTATTGCATTGTTTGTATAGCATATGCGTGAAAATCTAAATGAACTTGTTTAAATATATGTGCGAATGAAAAGGAATATCTCACTAAGCTAGTTGAAGCTTATACCTCTATAAATTTTGTTGAAATAGGTATACCCATGGCTTAAAGTGAGGATCATGACATTAAGGAAGTCATGGAAGGATGTCAAGCCTTTATGAACGAAATGGAATCAATAAGATGAAGTAATTTTGTAAGGTTCTTTATATGTAATGGCTTATATGATTAGTCCTGTATATTTATTTGAAGATAATAGAGGGATATGCCCCTAAGAATTGAAATGTAATATGTATGTTTTATGATAAGTATTCTCTTTGCCTTGTTACTTATTTATTATCAATATAAATTGCGCGACTCCGATGCGTTCCCTTGGTTGTGATGTACGCCTTGTACATGATATGGAAGCCTTTGCGTGACTAAGGTAGTCATTCCTAGGCTTTAGTATTGTGTACGGCGGACTGCCACGTTTAGGGTACCCCTCAGGGCATGACACTCTCTATCTCTTGATGAATTCAATATGTACAAGTGGATTTAATAGAATTTCTACAGTATACAATTGCCAAGCTAGTTCATGCTCTAAACTATGTATATGCCAACAAGATGGCAATGTTATAAAAAAGTACAACAAAGACTAGTTTTAACTGGTTAAAAGCAAGTGATATGTTTATAATTTTGAATTATATTATTTTTATAAGTATTTGAAACATAGAAAAAAACTAAAGAAATCATTAGATTGAACTTTTTAAAGGTATCTAAAACCTTCTAGTCAATAGCATCTCTTGAGTGTGCATTTACGTATTCATATTTCACATTTATATTGATGGGTGGTTTATATAAACAAATAAAGGTTAGCAACTAGCAATGAAAGTTCAAGATGGCAATAAAGGTAGAAAGAGAAAAAGAAGGAAAGATGAGAGGTTGAGAGTGACTTTTATGAAATTTTTTCAAAGAGTGAAATCTTCTTCTTCTCCTTCTCCTCTCTCTTTCTAACAAACCTAATTTATTTTTAATTTATAATTTCTAAAATATTCTTTTATTGGACATTTTAATGAGAAATATCATGAAAATAGCATTTAAAATTCTTATAATTTGGTTTTACATCTCTAAATTGATGATTATAAGAATAAGAAGGATATGACCAAGTTTTATAAAGATTAGAAGTGATACAGGTGAAAAATGAGGATTTTTTTGAAGGATATAAGATAAACACTATAGTGTCACGTGCTCATGTCGTTCGAATTTCAAAAGTAGGCGCCAAAAGAGATAAAAAGTGGAAAGCGACAAGACATGAGAAGGACACTCCAGTATCTTGTTTGTATCGTTCTCAAGAGGAGAAAATTTGTCCATAGAAATATACACGAGAAAAATACACTACAGTATCTTCCTTGTGTAAATAAAAAAAAGTGCTTACAAAATGTTACACAAAATCAAACACTATCATGTCGCTTTCGTGTAGTTCTTAGAAATTAGAGGAAATAGAGGGTTGAATTTTACATGAAAACAGACACTACAGTGTCTATTTAGTGTCATTTTTAGGAAAAGAGAATTTTGAGATCAGAAAGTTACATAAGCAAATAATACTATAGTGTCTTCCCCATGTGATTTTGATAGCATTGTTATTTTTAGAAAATGCATTATTTTAGGAAAATATGAGCTATTATTTGGAGAAAAAGGCAATTTTGGGATATTTTTAGAAGACTTGAAGACATCAACTTCAACAACTAATGAAGCATAATCACTTGCCTTAATTGAAGATCCACTTTCCTATTTTGAAGTAATTACTGGTCCATCAAGAAGAAGAGCACTTTCTTAATTTTGAGAACTTTAACTTCTAATTTTATAAGAAGAAACTTTCCCTTTCAAGAGTTGGGAGACAACTATAAAAGAAAACCTCAAGGGCAACAAAAGACATCGAATAGCTTAGCTTAGCTTAGCTTAGAATATCATTATATTTAGGTTGATGGTTGTATGTCAAGGTTATGCTTTAACATTTAGATTGTAACAGGGAATATGCTTAATTATTATTCTTTCTATGAATTTGTTGCTTCTCCCAAGGAGAAGTAAAACTCTAGTTTAGGTCTTGATGAACTCTAGGATGCTCGTGTGACTTGTTCTTCATTGTTTCTAATATATTGATTGAATTCTTAAATTTGATTGTATTGTGTTTATTTGTTATCTAGAATTAATAGTGCACAATATTGTTCTTGATTTGATTTTCATGCATATTGATTGAAGAAATTGTTTGTGCGAATAGATCTACACATTGAAAGGAGTTCCATGCAATCCTAAAAATTGGATGACATAATTCTTTGGGATTAGGAGAAATCCTTTTCATAGGAATTTAGAACAATAACGCATTCTTAGTTTTAACTAGAAAGTAATTTCTATTAATCAAACAACAATTATGATTCAATAATTTTGAAAAAGGATATTCAGTTATTTTTGAAATCCCTTTCGTTCAAGAATATTTGTCATAATATTGGAAGTATCTTTAGTGAAATCACATAACACCTAATGGGGATTCAAAACCTAAGCACTGTTACAATTTGGATAATCTTTTGAAACCTTTAACTTATGATTTATAATACTTAATATATATATTATCTTAATCCACTTGATTTTTAAGGTTAAACAATAAGGGAATAGTGAGTATTAGTCCTCATCATTTCTTTGTAGGAACAATACTTGTGCTCAATATCTACACTATAAGTATCTTAGGTCTACTTGCCTAGAATACAATCATAGCTAGGATTATGTTTTAAGATTTTCAACTTGCTATTGATTTTTTATTACCATTAATCATATGTCACACACACTCTCTCTCTTTCTCTCCTCCTCCTCCTCCTCCTCCTCTTCTTCTTTTGCAACTAACATTTTTAAATTTTATGACCATGCCATTAAAGTGCTAACTCTAATAAGCATGCCTACACTTGAACGATGTGTTTGACATTTGTGTTCAATCTCTCTCTCTTTCCCTCCTCTCTAATATTAACAATGACAAGTTTTCCTCTTATGGTGGGGACTCATAGAAACTTGTTATTATGTTGTATTATGTCTCAACATTTTTTATTTTATCAATAACATATTTTAATATAATAAAGGAGGAGGAATTGGATGAATTTAGATCTCTTCATTTTGCTCCTCTCAATTTTGCTCAATCTATAGATGAATAGTTGAGATTGTGTATATTTTTAAATACTTATGGTATCATCTTTTCCATTATAATCTCCATAATTGATGGGCATCATCATTATGAATAAATTGCAGAAAACCAAGGAAAGTAAAGAGGAAAGATCCATTTTCAAATCAAGCACCTTTAGTTTTTACAGGAAAACAATATGTCTCAATTCAACTATGAAGATTTCGGAAAGACCCTTCATATAATCTTAAATGAAAAGTATGTAATGATAGAGATCCAAAAGAAAATATATGGTATTTTTGCATTTGATACCTAAACTTTGCATATTTTTAGTTAACTATCTGAAATTTAAAATTATCAATTTAATAACTATACTTTTTCCATTTTTGCAATTAACTACTTGAACTTTTTCAAAATTTTAATTGGCTACCCAAACTTTACTCATTCTTATAATTACTATAAATGAACTCAAAAGGTAAGTAGATAGTATACTAACACCTTAAATTTTAGGCAGTTAATTATATAATTGATGAAGTTTACATACTAAATGTGACATTTACCCTTATTCCTATGAATCTGAGTCAATGTTACTATTCCATCATGTTCTATTTATAAAGCTAAGAGGAGCTCTAGAGCAATGGAAATACACTGTATTGTTACTATGAATTTGAAAGTTCTATGATTCCATATGAAATATTTGGAAATAAAATAAATTACAACGAAAGCTAAACCTATAATTTC
Organism: Combretum micranthum; assembly: GCA_024138025.1. NCBI lineage: Eukaryota > Viridiplantae > Streptophyta > Magnoliopsida > Myrtales > Combretaceae > Combretum > Combretum micranthum. The sequence continues at coordinate 113,687 of JAMXBD010002986.1, forward strand.
ATTTCATTAAGGAAATGTAATTTTGTCTAACCATAGAAAATGTTAAAAATAAATAGTGGTTGATAACCTATTTAAACCTAGAATAACTACGTTCTTCTCCTTTTTCCTTTGCGTACAAAACCATTCCCCTCTCCCTCTCAACACTCTTACGTAAATCTTGAAGAACCCTAACAAGGTTCTATAGTAGGTGATAATCGTTCTTTTCTTTTCTTATTGGTTTTGATGAGACAAACGCTCAAGTGACAATAACTTGGTGTATCGGTAGTGATAGCAACACTTTAAATGGAAGCAGAGAATTTAGGAGGGAATTTAGAGGAATCTCTAAAAGCAAAGATCGAAGAAGTAATTGTAATAAGAAAGATTGAAGAATTGTAGAAAGGTAAAACAAGTTCAATATGTTTTCACTATTTTGAATATTATTTTCTTTGAAAATGTATAGAGGATGATTTATAATTGATACGAGGGTGTTTAATACGAGTACACAAGGGTTTAGAGACATTTTTGGAATGAAAACGGGAGGGAATTTTCCAAAGAGAGTTTTTCTAGAAGTGTACAAGCCATGCACAACTTGTAAACCAAGTCATGTACTTCTCGAAAACTCAAAAACAATGCATGACTCATGCATGTACCTTTGCATCAAGTCATGTACCTCTCTATTATATGATGAATTATGCACCCTAGAAGTGCATGACTTATGCATGAGCTCATGCACTAATATGCGGTTTAAAATTTTGATTTTGAAAGTGCACTAGCCTATGCATAACCCGTGTAATCGACCATGCACTATTCTATGACCTTTTTAGTCCATTTAGGAGTAACATAACCCCTAACACTATCATCTACTTGTCCATTCACACTATAACCACTCTAATATCACCTTTTTCCCTCGCAAAAGTAATTAAAATCTATTTAATACCTTCTTTAGAGAATTTGCTTACATTCTAAGATCTTGAAGTCTAAATACTAGTAGGTTAAAAGGGAGAGTTGTAAGAATGTAGACCTAATGCAGTCAATATATTTAGACTATCATTTAATATATTTTAAATATGTTAATTTAAAAGAATATCTTTTATTATGTTTTAGTAGGAATTTTAGATTTTATGGAATATCTTATATTATAATTCTTTCACATCTTCTTATTTGGTTTTCAATAGGATTTTATTTTCTAATCATTTTTTTACTTTTTAGTAAATTTTAAGGTTTTAGTGTTTATGGTATACCTTAGGGAGAATTTACATTATCAGTTGATTCATAATATTATTCAGAGCCATCTATATTGCTCTTTTTTTTTCCCCAAAATTTTGAGTTACTTGATTAATTTTGAATTTTGGATGCTTATGTCGTTTGGGTATTCTTAGAATCAACAAATGTACAGAACACTATCCGGGTATTTGTAGAATCAATAGATTGTGATTTTATCTTTAATTTTCATGTACTTTTGCTGCATCAATTGGTATCGAAGCCCTAAAGGACACGCTTGTTTGTTAGAGATGGAGAACAAACTTCATACCAAAGTAACAATTAGAAGGTATGATTGTCTTGTGATCATTGATGATTTCTCCTGCAACATGATTTGTAAATATGCTATTGAGAAATTAGGCTTTGTCATAGTAAACCGTCTACGTCCATATGATGTGGTTCATAACAATCAATTAATTCAAGTGACAAAACAACCACAAGCATCTTATTCTTTGGGAATGAATTATGAAGATTTAATTTTATGTGATATCACACACATGGATAATTGTCACATGCACTTAGGCTTACCATGGAAATGTTACCATGATCCTATTAGAAACCACTATCATTTTACTCTAGGAAGAAAATTTGTCTTGATACCCATGATAAAGGAATATGTGCAGCAATACGTAGAATCATTGATGGGTGGAGTGAAAGACTGGTTGGATAAGAAATTCAATGTTGATGTTATAGAAAAAGTTGAAGAGAATGTAGATGAAGATATTTTTGAGACTAATGGTAAACCAATTTTTGATACTTTTTTGATGAAGAGGAGGATGTTTTCGAGGCTATTGGTGATGATGAACCAATTTTTGATATTGATGTTGCTGAATATGAGATTATGACTAGAGACGGTAGGGAAACAATGGTGGATAAGGAGGTCATTAAAGAGATTGTAATTCCTGAATAGCAAGTTCTATTGTGGCAGAGTTTCGCAATGTATTTTTTAATAAGTTACCAGATGAACTACCTTCGTTACTTGATATCCAAATCAAATTGATCTTGAACATGGAGTAGGGCATAAGGACTTATAGAGACAAGTTTACGAGTTATTGGCTAAGTATTCTATTTAGAAGAGCCCGAGCTCTTGTGCAATCCTAGCCATTTTAATACTTAAGAAAAAAGACTCGTGGTGTAAGCCCCTAGATTTTTCGATAATATAAGTAAACCCTAAGAATTGGAAGTCAAAACGAAACCCTAAAGTTAACCTAGTTCTACGTTTAGTCTAGTGAATCTAGATCCGGCAATCCCGTGTTCTTAAACCCTAGAAAACGAAATTGAGATAATTGAGGAATATGGTTCGTAATAATATAGGAAAGCTTAAAAATATTAGATTCTTAATTTTCTAGTGTCTTTCGGATTCAAACGGGATCAGTTTTCGAAAACCATGCCCTGATGCACCAGATAGTGAAAATATTCCGACAACACCAATAGATTCGTAAAAATATAAGGATTTCAAAAATATCAATTTTAGAATTTTTCGATAACTAAAAATATCAGATATAGACCGTTTATGCGTATTTTCTTTACTACCGGATTTTAATTGTCTAGTCTACTATTCATGGTACTTTTCTACTATTCATTACTATTCATCTATCTCTACTTTTCTTACACTATATTCTTACACTCTACTATATCTATACCTTACAATTTACCTTTCCATACAACTTTAATCACATCACACTTTACACATTACTTCTTTTATTACAAAACAAACAAAATAAATTAATTTCCCCTCCTACATCAAGCAAAACCGGCGCCTATCCCTCTCTCATCCATCCAATTTTATTTTATTTTCTAATTTATTTAATTACATCTAATTTCCACTTCAAAAATCTATAAATACCCCCTCTCTCTTCTATTCTTTCACACAACACATTTCATACTAAAACTCTCCCAAAATCACTCCATAAAACCTCTCTCTCAAAATCTCTCTCAAGTTCCCTCTTTTCCTTATAAAACCAAGTCCCACATAATACTACAACCCATTCTTTTCTTCTTCAACAAATACATAAACCTTAGGTAAAATTTCTCATATTCACTCATCATGTTCATATAACTTAACATGAGTTTAGTGTATGTTTCTTAGACTCATGAGAGTTAAAGAAGCAACAATATATTCATGTTTTGCTCTTGTTCATGTTCTTATTTTCTTTATGTTACTAATATGTTGTTGTTATTATTTTTGTTTCTAATCTAACTTATATAAAGTATTATGTATATTATGTATATATATTTATTTAAAGCATATAAGCTCATTTGTTATTTATTTACTTTCAAGTTATGCAATTTATTTATTTTATAAGACTAGTCTTTCTAATCTTAGACTTGTCCATATCAAGTCAAAACAATTTTCTTTTTTTGCTTTTCTTTTCTTTTGAGGACTAGTCTATTCTTAGTCCCGGGATACCTTGATAAAGCTAAGGTCCTCAATACTTGACTTTACTTTTATGCTCTTATTTTATTCATCTTATTATGTTATTTTATTACATTTCTCATAGTTACATATTCATTCATGCATAAACATGTTGATATTGTCTCAACCACAATGGAAATGAGTTTTTTTAAGTAATAAAAAGAACTTTCTTTAGAAATAAATTTTGTCACATAAGGAATAATTTCTATCTTAACAAATATTTTCTAAGTTTAGATAAATTAGCTCAAGTTTTAGTAATAACACTATATGTGATTTTATCAAGGAATACATAAAGTAAAGTTATTACAAACTCTCTTTTCAAACCAATAAAATAAGAAAGTTTCTTTAAACTTAATTCCTTGTTTAAACAAAAGTTTTCCTAAACTTATTTATCAAAGTTTTCTACCAACACTCTAAAATACTAAGGTCTAGATAAGTTTTCAAATTAAGTTATAAGATCATTGATATTATTCTTTTAAAGTGGATCTAACATTAGAAAAGCTTTAGAACACATAACCATCAAATATTTAGAAAAACTATATTTCCCAAAACACTAGAAATAAATTTATGGGAATCCTAAAAGATTAAAAAGTTCTTTTCGAAAATGTAATTATTCTTAAAGTTAAGAAATGGAGTTAAAAGAAGGAAATACTTACTAATAAATTTTTCGAACAAAATTAAAAAGGAGATTTTCAAGTCTTAGCTTTTCTCACTTTTAAGACACACTGTTTTAACAAAATCGTTGTTGAGACAACACTACTAAATTCATGCATATGGTTTGAGTCTATATATATGTATTCAAATGATTTTTCAACCATACAATTATCTATATTTTTGTACAAAAATTCTTGAATGAAGAAAAGTTTAAAAACTTAAGTTTTGAAATTGGAATTTTCGTATCAAATCTGTACGTTACTATTCCGAGATCCAAATAACTTCTTTTGATAAAAATAACCTTAGAAATAGATAGGTATTTTCGAGTAGGTAGAAATCGGTATATAATATGCGAAATTCCGAGTTAAAATGAGCAAGTTATGGCCATTTTAAGTTAGGATTTCCATTCATACGATTTTTGACGAATTCAATAAGACATAACTATAGAGTTTGAATAGATCTTGGATGAAATAATCATGTCGGTATTTCTTTTGTTTAGGTGTCGAGGATCAAGATCTTCTCTTCCTCGAGGATTACTTCGACTCCTAGAAAAACGCTATGGACGAGTGAGTTTCCTTTACGCTTATATATTCGCGCATGTGCTTGTAGAATAGAGCACTAGATGATAGGCAAAAATAAAATTGATATGCATGTGGGATATCATGAGAATTATGTATGTGATTTGTTGTGTGCGATCAATAAACAATAAGTATATCGGAACCCGATTGTGATTGATATAAATGTTTCCATGTATGTATTGTCGTGTGTGCAAATATTGTTTGATCACTTTAAATAATTTAATGTCCTATTGAAATCCCCATATAATAAATTGCTCATGCATATCACTTAGAATATCATTTTGGAATTTTGCTACTACTCCTTAGCGTGGGACCGTAAAGGTAAGTTGCCTTGCTACAACCTTGAGAGTTTAGGACGTTGGGGGAATACGGTCTCAAGTTGTAGGCGAGCTGGATCGATCGCTTTGGGTAAGGAAAGCTCGAGGACTAGTAGTACGTTTTGTTGGAACTTCAAGACGCACGCAACTTTAAGGAGGTCATTTGGGACCCCGTTCAAAGCATTCCCCAACCACCGATGGAGGGGTAAATCCATCACAAATACGAAACCAGATAGTCGTATGTAATGTTTGATCATTTGGTTGTTGCATTTCATATGCTTGATTAACAAACTTGGTTGGTTGCTTGTTATGAGTACTTTTGCATAAGGAATATCTCACTAAGCTAGTCATGCTTATATTTCTACAGACTTTTGACATTGCAGGATAATCCTTTTTGCACCTGAGACCATCCTGACCACCTGGGTAGAATCTTTATTTTAAGAAGCTTTTGGAGGAATTCTGTTTTGAAGTCATAGAGTAGATTTCTTTTAAAATCTTCTAGCTTTAGTTATGTTATCTTCAGTAGAACCATGTTGTTATCGGGGGAATGCCCCTTAGAAGTTGTAAGACTTTATATTTCAATGCAATATATTAAGTGTTATTTTGTATGTTCCACTGCCAATATCTTAAAATGCATTACTTAACCGGTCTCCCTTTGATGTGAATGTACGCCTTGTATCGATATAGAAGCTTTCGAGTGACTGAGGTAGTCATTCTTAAATTTTAATATTGTATACGGTGGGCTGTCACGTTTAGGGTACCTGTTGGGGCGTGACACATGGTGTATGTGCATGGTTAACTCCAAGAAATTCTTGCATGACATGGTGAAAATTTGAGGGCAAATTTTGTCTAACGTAAGGAGGAATAATTTAGTCAATATATTTAGAATATATCATTTAATATATTTTAAATCTTTTAATTCAAAAGAATATCTTTTAATATCTTTTAGTAGGATTTTCAGATTTTATGAAATATCTTACATTATAATTTTTTTCATATCTTCTTATTTAGTTTTTGATGGGATTTTATTTTCTAGTCATCTTTTCCTGTTTAGTAAATTTTTTGTTTTTAGTATTTATTGTACACCTTAAGGCAAATTCACATTATCAGTTGATTAATAATATTATTCAGAGCCATCTATATTGCTCTTTTCTTTTTCCCATAATTTCGAGTTACTTGATTAGTTTCTAATTTTGGAAGCCTATATTATCCGAATATTCTTAGAATCAATAGGTTTATAGAAGATCGCTATCTAGGTATTCGCCATTTTATCTTTCATTTTTATGTGCTCTTGCTGTGTCAAGATTATAGATGAGTTAAAAATATGAATGATTTTGAACAGCTTATTTGCCATGTAACTTATGTTAGAGGATTTTAGAATTTGGGATGGATTGATATTTCAAGTATGTGTATTACCTTGATTGATGTTTGTGTTTGTTAGATAGATTATTAATTTGATCGATGAATATCCAGTTATAATATTATGTGTTACGTGTGCTTAGCTAGGGTTGATGGATTAAGAGTAGTGGTGTTGTTAATGTGGATCCTCGATGATCCCTATATGATGTTGTCCTTGTGTGGAGTCATACATAGATATAATTACAAGTAGATCTAGGCTTTAGACTCATGGATGTTGGGAAGTACCCGGCATTGTATATGTATGTATTATATTTATGTGTGTTGTTAGGTTACCAAGTTGACTCTGTGTTGTTTGAAGGACCTAAAAATAAAGATAGCAATTGACTAGTTGTTATATTAAAAAATTTCTACATGTTAATGACTTACGGCTTGCTCATACACTTGTGTTTGTAATGGTATTGTACTAGGCTTCAACTCACTCCTTTCATCTTTTTTAGGTTTAGATGATCGTCCTATCATGTTTAATCTTTTTGGCTGTGATGGAGTTGTAGACTATGAGGATGAATTAGTGGTGACAATTACGTAGTTGATGAATAAACCAGTTTGTTTAACTTTGAAGACAAAAATTCCTTGTGCTTACTTTTAGTTGTTGTAAGTACTTATGTATCAAGTTGTTAGTTTGGGGTATAAACCCGATTTCCCTTTTTGTTTACGACTTATAGTTTGCTAGATGGACTTCCTTGAGAGCCATCCTTAGCTAGGGCTATAAGCATTAATGAGAGTGGGGTAGAAGGGGATTGTTTCGTTAAAGATGTTGTTATCAACTTTTACTTTGAATCATTTCTTACATAGAATTGGATACCTATATATGTTATAAACTTCATTTATTATTATTTATATGATATATGTGTTTAATGTTTTGCGTATAGAATACCTAAGTGAAATATCATATCCAATTTATCTAGGAATACCAGAGATGATATGAAGCATAGTAGCCACAAAATTCCCTAACTCCTATGACTTAACAAGTACCATGTGATGCTAGTCAGTTGATGCACACTGTCAATGTTCTACTTGGAGTATTGGTGCAACAATAACAGTAGACGCAAGTGCTAATGCCAAGGCTTGGAGACAAGGGGGATAGGGACATATTGGTAGAAAAAAACAACAAGAGTTGCTCATTTTGAAAAAGTTTGTAAATTTAGTGAAGGCATTTGAGCCAAACCTAGGAAAATCATAGGAAGCTAAAAGGTGAATTCAGGAAATGGAGAAACTTTTTCTGTCTTCGATGTGCCAAAGAATAAGAACGTAAATAATGTTGCAAATCTCCTTAAGGGCACTACAAATGATTGGCAGGTGAATATTCAAAGGCATATGGAAGGGGACATTACCTAGGAGAAGTTCAGAGAGGTCTTCTTTATTCGATTCATTTTTAAGAATGTGAGGTAACAAAAATGTTGATAGAAGAATATGGGGCAGAATTGAATCGCTTGATGCGGTATCTTCCAAAAGCATTGAATTTAAGTGAATAAAGACTAGATTAGAAGCTCAAATCGAGCATGAAGTGGAAGTTTTTGAACTAAAGACTTATGCATAAGTGGTCAACAAGGCCAAGTTGGTAGAGTAAGGATTGAAGAAGGCAAGAGACTAAAAGACAAGAAAGACATATATCTCATTGGATAAGAGGTCAGCCTCCGGTATTTTAATTTAGCAAAAAGGAAAGAAGCCTCTAACAATTTCAATCACACTTTATGGTTTAAAGTGATGTAGAAAAGAAAAATGTACCAAGTGCTTTAGCCCTTATGACCTAAAGGAGTGCAAGTGGCCTCATAATGCATGTTTTTCATGTGGTAAATAAGGACCCAATAACAAGAATTGTGTTGATAAGACCATACCATTTATGTTTTGTTTTAGGGGAAGTAAAGAGGTCATAGGGTTATTAACTGAAGGGAGATAGTGGGGCAGACTTCACATGGATTTCATACAGGACTCCAGGATATAGGTTGATAGAAACAAAAGATGTTGGCCTGTATTTATGCTTTTCAACGCCAAGACACCTAAGATATGGACACTATTGTAGGTACACTTCTTGTTTTATTGCATAGTGTATATGTCCTTTTTGTATAGATGCGACTTTAACTTGCATAACTAAGTTTTTTATTGCTACGTGTGGTGCATGTGCTGAATTAATGAGTGATTATCTGTTCATGAGTACACCATTGGGAAGTGCAAGGAATTTGAATCGACTATGTAGGAATGTAGACATTGAAATAGTTGATAGACATATGCTTACAAATTTAGTATTGTTAACTATGTTAGATTTTCATGTAATTTTTGGAGTAGATTGGTTGGCTAGATATCATGTTGAGATCTTAGCAAGTTTGTAATAGAATTTAGTCTACAAAATGGAGATACATTTGAGCTTAAACTTGTAGCTTAAAGACCTTAAACTCTCCCATCTTATGAGTTTTTGGGAGAACTACTTTAACCATGACACCTATGATTGTTGATGAAAAGCTAGTGGTAAATGTTGCCTAAGTGCCTATGGTGTGTGAATATTAAGATGTTTTCCCAAAAGATATACCTAGGTTATTGCTTGATAGAAAAATAGAGTTTTATATAGATTTAGTGTTGAGTACAATACCTATATCTAAAGCCTAGTACTTTATGGCACCATGGAGTTGGTAGAGTTAAAGACTAAACTATAGAAGTTACTTGATAAAGAGTTTATTGTACCTAAAGTTTCACTATGGAGGACACCTATACTCTTTGTGAAAAAGGAAGAGTAGGAGCATGAGGTTATATCTAGATTATCAGGTACAATAAAGTGATTATATAAAGATAAGTATCCATTAACCAGAATTGATGAATTGTTTAATCAATTGACAAAAGCTCAAGTATTTTCAAATATTGATTTGAGATTAGGATATCATCATCTGAGGATTGAAGCAGAAGGTGTATAGAAAATGACCTTTAGGATTAGGTATGACCATTATGAATTTAAATGATGCCCTTTGGTCTTATCAATGTGCCAACAACATTCATGGATCGTATGAATAGGATTTTTAGAGTATGTTTAGATAAATTTTTGGCGGTGTTTATAGATGATATCCTTATATATTCGAAAAGTAGATAAAGAATGAAAGATACTTATTGGCTGTTTTGACTAAACCAAAGAAGGAAAAATTACATACTAAATTTAAGAAATGTGAATTTTGGCATAATACGTGGCTTTCTTAAGCCGCATAATCAACAAAAATCTAATAGCTATTGATCCAGGTATAGTGAAAGCAGCTTTGGAGTAGCCGACTCCTAAGAATGTAACAAGGCTTACAAGTTTTCTAGGATTGGTGGGCTATTATAAGAGTTTTGTCGAGGGATTTTCCAAAATAACAGCTCCTTTGACTAGGCTTACTAGAAAAGGGGTGAAGTATTAGTGGAATGATAGGTGAGAAAATAGCTTCCAACAATTGAAAGAAAAATTAATATCAGCACTAGTGTTGGCACTATTGGTTGTTGGGGAAGAATATATAATATATGGTGACACATCCATACAAGGTTTAGGATGCGTACTTATGTAGGGATGTAGAGTGATAGCATATGTGTCAAGGCAATTAAATCCCTATGAGAAGAATTATTCCACACATGATTTAGACTTATTAGCAGTAGTGTTGACATTGAAATTATGGAGGCACCATTAACATGGAAAGAAATGAAAAATATGCACAGATCACACAAGTCTTAAGTATATTTCCACGTAGAGCAATGAACAAGAGACAATGTAGATGGTCAGAGCTAATCAAGGAACATGATGTTGGTATTAATACTATTTAGGAAAGGTAAATGTCCTAGTAGAAGCCTTATGTAGGAAAAAAGAAGGAAACTTAACAACCTTAATTACTTCATAATAGCCCTATTGGAAGATATAAGGAGATTGGAATTGCAAATCTTAACTAAAGACATGGAAGTGAGAATAGCAAATATGAGGTTACAACCAACGATAATAGAGAGAATTAAAGTGGCCCAATTAAATAATACGAATATCCTAGAGATCAAGAAAGTAATGGAAATGGGAAAAGTAGTGGAGTTTCATATAAATAATGAAGGAGTATTTAGATATAATGGTCGACTATGCGTACCGAATTATGAAGACCTCAAGAAAGAGTTTTTAAAGGAAGTCCGTCTCTTGACTTATTCAATACACCCTAGAGGTGACATGATGTATCATGATTTGAAGAGTTTATATTGGTGGAACAACATAAAGAAATAGATTTTAGAGTATATGTCTAGATGTGCCACTCGTCAGTAGATCATCATAGAATACTAGAGGCCTGGTGAATTACAACTTTTACTAGTTCTAGAATGGAAATGGGAACGCATAACTATGGACTTTGTCATGGCTCCACCAAAACTAAGGATAAGTATGACATGGTTTGGTCATTGTGGATAGATGTATGAAGTCAACACATTTCTTGCCAATATCAATTTGATTCATGTTGGAGTAACTGGCTAAATTATATATCCGAGAGATAATGAGACTTCATAGAATACTTATGACAATAGTATCAGATAAGGATATTGGACTTATAAGGAGATTTTGGAAAAGTTTACATTGAGCTATGGGAACCAAGGTAAAGCTTAGTACTATATTTCACCCTCAAACAGATTGGTAATCAGATGTACCATCTAAATATTGGAAGACATGTTAAGAGCCTGTGCATTAAATTTTAGGGGAAATTGGAATGAATACCTGTCTCTAATTGAATTTTCCTATAATAATAGTTACTTGGTAACCATTTGTATGACACCTTATGAGGCATTATATGGGGGAAATGTAGGTCACCAATTCATTATAGCATGGTAGGTAACAAACAAGTGTTGGGGCCAAAACCAACGCAAGATGCAGTTGATAAAGTCAAGATGATTAAACAGAGAATTCAAGTAGCATAAAGTTGTTAGAAGAGTCATGTAGACAAGACACGATGACCGTTGGAGTTTCAAGTGGAGGAGCATCTTTTACTCAAGATCTCATAAACTAAAGGTATGATTAAATTTGGATTTAAGGGTAAACTAAACTATAAATATATGGCAAACTTTAAATTCTTAGAGTGAATTGGAGATTGCTTATAGATTAGTACAACCACCTAGTTTAGTTGGAGTATATTATGTATTTTACTTTTCTATGTTGAGGAATTTTATGCCAAACTTAGATCAAGTCACAACTTTAGATCAACCAAACCTCATTGTGATCAAAAGACGGATCATTAGTGGACAAAAGGAGCAACTTTTGAGAAGACGTGTGATTAGATATGTTAAGGTTTAATGGACCAATCAAACGGAACAAGAAGCTACTCGAGAATCACATATGGAATGAGATGATTTAGGTAACTTTTTAGGATGAAATAACCTAAAATAAAATAATTTATAATGAAGGGCACACCTATAATTTCATTTCACATGGAAGGGTAATTTTGGTCTAACGACAAAAAATTTATAAAATATATGTTGGTAAGTAACCTATTTAAACTTATAATAACTACCTTCTTCTTCTTTTCCCCTTACTTACATAATCATTCACCTCTCTTTCTCTCTTAACACTCTTTTACAAATCTTAAAGAAACCTAACAAGATTCTATAGTTAGTGATAATCTCTCTTTTCTTTTCTTATTGTTTCCAATGAAATAAATGCATGTGTGACAATTTCTTGGCGTATCTGTAATGATAGCAACATTTCAAAAGGAAAGGAAAGTATTAGGAGGGATTTCTAGAGGAATATGCAAAAGTGAAGATTGGAGAAGTAGTTGTAAGAAGAAAGATTGAAGAATTGCAAAAAGTTAAAATGATTTTAATATGTTTTCAATGTTTCAAATATTTTTCCATTAAAAATGTTTAGAGAATGGTTTATTATTGATGTGGCGGTTTTTAATATGAGAAAAATGTGGTTTAGAGAAGTTTTGGAATGAAAATGGGAGGGCATAAAACGAAAAGTTGTATTCTAGAGGTGGACGACCCTTGTATGACCCATGTACTAGATAATCTACCAATCGAAAACTCGAAAAACAAAGAATTCTAGAAGTGCATGACCCATGCATGAGCTCATATAGCAAGTCATTTACCTCTCTATATAACAAAATGTGCACCTTGAAAGTGCACAACCTATGCACGAGTTTGTGCATTAGATCTACATAATATGTGGTTTGAATTTTTTTCCCCAAAATACACCACCAAGTGTACTAGCTTGTGCATTATTTTGTGACTAGTTTAGTTTGTTTAAGAGTTACATGACCACTTAAACTGTTGTATACTTGCCCATGTACACTATAACCTCTCCGAAATCATCTTTTTCCCCTCGTAAAAGCAATTGAAATCTATTTAATTCCTTCTTCAAGGAATTTATTTATATTCTAAGATCTTGAAGCCTAAATATGAGTAAGGTAAAGATGCGAGTTGTAAAATTGTAGACCATAGATGAGTTATAAGTATAAATAATTATGAACAACCTAGTTGCCATGTCATTTTAGTTAGAGGATTCTATAATTTAGGATGGATCTATATTTTAGGTATGTGTATTACTTTGATTGATGATTATGATTATTAGGATAGATTATTAATTTGACTAATGAATAATTAGCTATATTTAATGTACTGTGTGTGCTTGACTGTGGTTGGTGGATTAGAAGTAGCAGTGTTGTCAGCTTAGCACCCTGATGATCCCTATGTAGGTGATCTTGTTGGTTATACTTGAAAATAATTACGGGTAGGTCTAAGCTTTGATTCATGGACTTATGAATGTTGGGGAGTACCCAACATCGTATATGTGTATTTTATATATCTGTGTTGTCGGAATACTAAGTTACCCTGTGTTGTTTGGTGGACTTAAAAAACAAAGATAATAATTGATTGATTGTTGCATTAGGAATATTTCTGCATGTGAATGAATTATTGCTTGTTTATGTGCTTGTGCCTGTGGAAACATCTAGCTAGGTCCTAACTTACTCCTTTAATCCTTTCCAGGTTTAGATGAAAGTCCTATCACGTTTGATCTTTTTGGTTAAGACATAGTGATGGACTATGAGGATGGCACTAGTGGAGATGATTGCCTAGTTGATGAATAGACTAGTTTATTTAACTTTGGAGATAGAGAATCTTTGTGTTTACTTCTAGTTTTTATAAGTACTTATGTACCAAGTTATTAATTTAAGGCATAAACTTGATTTTACTTTTGTTTTTGACTTGTAGTTTGCTAGATGGAGTTCCTCGTGAGCCCTCCCTAGTTATGGCAAATGAATGCTTTAGCATAATACTGTTATAGTACTTTATGTAAATTGTATGTAATCTGCATATATGGTGACACTTAATCATTGCATGTGGATTGGGGTATAAGTTATTATATCTTTAAATGCAGTTATTAGTGGGTTTTGAGTCTTAGCGTGTCTCCATTAATGGAGCATATAATAGGTTACGTGATGGAATCAATGCAAGATTTTCAGTTTCCTTTTCAATTATCCTCGAATTGATTTAGTTTATCTTCTAACTACAAGGAGCAGAAAGCAACAAATATTGGAAGTAGATTATGAGGAAAATTCTACACGTTTCAGGATTTGTAGGGCAATTTGGAAGAAGCATAAATGCTGGTTAAAGGCTATCAAATTAAATTATTTTTGTAAACTTTTAATTCTAAGAACAAAGAGTAGGACATACCAAGCAAGGTTATAATGTAACACTAGAAGTGACATTTTGACTCAAAAAATAGAGATTTAGATATGCTAAATCAAATATTAAAGTTCTCCTCATCTCAATGAAATGCAAAATAACTATTTGATTTGATAACAACAGTAAAGTTAAAGAACTGGTATAAAGTGCACTTACATTCTGCATCTGTCTTGATCCAACACTCCCTATCGCCATTTGATTCATTCCCGGCGATTATAAATTGGGGCGGGTTGTATAGGCCCTTGAGGCTCCTAGATTTTTCCTTTAACATGTTTCTGTGAGGAAAAATCACGATATCCTCATCTGTGAAAAGGTGATTGCCATTGTTGTTCAGTCCAATTGAGGATTTCTTATTGATGTCATTTTTATGCTGCTTTTGAGGACCTTTTGTGGCTCCTGAATTTTCAGGATGGACCTTCTTGTGAAACATATGCAAGATCTACAAAATACAACTCATAAGAAGCATTACAATTTTGTTGAGTAATAAACATAAGACTCATACAAAATTTAAAAGCTGAAACTTTTATATAAGATGGTTGGTGCTGGTCTTAGTGCTTGTTCGGTTATTATAGGCACCGTTTCGATTGTTCAGATTAGTATTATAACTATCTAATCTAAAAGTTTAAATTTATAAATATGATATGAAAGATATATTTATCACAATATTTATCTGTGACATATGATAGTTTCATACGACGTACCTTATGCATCCGTGTTTCAGTAGCATTGGACTCTAGGGTTCCCCCAGAAGTTGTGGTGGAACCCTTAGAAGAAGGATGCAAAACCTTTTTCATGAGTTTCTTTTTCAATAAATGCATGGCTGACTTATCTGGTTCTTTCTCGTTTCGCCTTTCTTCTTTACCATGCTTTCCATAATCTTCCTCTGCCATCTTAGTCTTTTGAAATAGCTCCCCAAGAGAAGTCCTTTGCTCTTTCTTTGCCACAGTTATTGTTTCTGGTAACTCAATCGCCGAATTCAAGAGATACCCTTTAAGAGGACATACGGCCTCCTGGCTTTCAATTGACTTGCCACTAAGTGTAATGGTGCTTCCATAGCTGCTTCTTCCAATGCTAACATGGCTATTTCTACCAGATGAATCGGTGCACCAGTCGTCCTTGGCATCAGATCCTAGCACCTTCTCCAATTCCTCATTGATCAACTTCAATTCATTCTCTGTTATTTCGGTGTCCTTTTCAGTTATGTTCTCGACAGAGTATGCAAACGTTGGTGTCGCAGGATCCCCTATGACAGATTCAGAACCAAGAGTTCCGATCGTAAGGAAACCATGGAAGATTTCTTCAGATGCAGCTGCCACAGATTCAACTTCATAGAGATCTTCTTCCTCTTCTTCCCCCTCTATTCTTGCTGCTTCCAAACCAGCAAAAGATTTCCTGAAGAGAGTGTCTCTTTGAGTTGTCTTGAAGTGCTTGGTGCCAATGTTTCTCTTATGGTAATAGAGTTGATCATCGATTGATGTTTGCCCTGAAGAACAATTGTGGTGTCATCAAGAATGCCTCCAAAAAGATTTCTAGATAACATATCTGCTTCATTGTTTAAAACCATCCTTTGTCCCCCTCATTTTTCCATCTGTACTTAATTAATTTCTTCAGAAGTAGATATAGTTTCTCTAAAGAGTGCCTTAAGGTAATAGTGGAACTAGAATTTCCTAAATAATGGCTAGATTAAATTTAAAATTAAAATAAAGAATAAAACTAAAGAGTATTTCTTTTTCTTAATTGCTCAAAAAAAAGAAAAAAAACTCTTTTTGAACTAGATTGTAGCTATGTGGAATGATCATAATTCTGATACAGATTTAATGCATTCGTTAAGCTAGTTCAGATATAATAATATTAAAAAAGTGTAGTTTCCTAAAGATGGGCATTACATTAACATATCTAGAATTTTTTTTCATCAAAAGGATACATAGTTGGACATTCATGACGTGTGGTATATTCTGTGACAAAGATAAATATTTAATTCAAGCAGTAGAATCCTAACTTGGACTTGTCTCACAAAAGTTGGAATGTTCTACGTTAACAAACATCATGTGCTATGAAAAATTGCACCAAATAAAGTTTGCATTCAAGCAATGTCCAGAAATGAATTACAATATGTCTGTTCATTCTCATGAAATTTGTAGTAATGACATAAAAAGTTACCCGAAATGTCTTTGAGTGGATCACCGCTATTATGCCGAAACTTCCTATGCATCCAGCCAAGTAACTACATAGAACAGAAGCAAACAAATTCACTTGAAGAATGCTGTGAATTTTTTTTTTTTTCACTTATGCGATTACACTTATTTACACATATACCTTCATTTTGCCTTAACAAGACTTTAACTTCTGTATCACTTTGGAAATGAAAAATAGAATCACCTTGCAAAGAATAACTTGCTTAAAATACCACATATAAAGATTTAAGATGCATTGGATGGAGGATGGCTAGAGAGAAACATATAGAAAATAACAATTGTGGGTTTGGGGCCTAATTGTGTATGGGTCCTCAGGCCGCATTTTGAGGATTATATTTGGGCTATTTCCATTTGTTGTTATACCAAGTCAATTGACCACCACATTATTTTGATTTTGGAACTTATCATTTGCTCTCATTGTATGGAACTTAGCACATGCCATTAGTCATGTGTATGTTTGGCTCACTTCTTGTTGGAAGTTTAATTTGCCCGGCCTTTAATGTGGCATTTGCATATGGGTACTTTCTTTAGTTCTTCCCCCCTCTCAGTTTTCTTCAACTCCAAAGTCATAGTAGATGGGGTGTCGTTATTAAGTCAAATCAAATCTAACTTTAAGGATGTCATTCTTTTAATTTGTTCCTGGATTTTCAATCAATTTAGAAGGTCTGTATGATTTTATTGGCTCCCTTTATACAGTATTTAGATGGGTAGAATTGAAAGGAAATGGAAGGACATAGGATTAATTTATGTGGAAATGGGTGGAAACATTTATATTTTGTAGGAATTAAAAAGGGCGGTAAAGAGAGAGAATTATAAAATTAATGACGTCCATAATAAATGAGATAGAGGCAACATTATTCAATACTGACGGCATTTATATATATATATATATATGTATATTTCTTTTTCTAAGATGAACCATGCAATCAAATGGGAACATTTTCTTCTGTTTTCTTTATATGTTACCAAATATAAAAAAAGAAAAAAAAAAAAAACTTACACTTCATTCCATTTCCACTTGATTCTTCTTTCTTTAATTTTTTTTTTCTAAATTTCTAGGCACTTGTTTCTTCCCATTTCCTTTTTATGAAAAATTGCCAAACATAGTGTTAAGATGAACCATATTATACCTCTTGGGTAATGAAATGGTAAGAATGCATTCGGGTTAGACGTTCAATTGTATTACTACCTAATTAAGGAAATGGAAATGGATTCTCTCAGTATATTCTTTTAGTTTCTCTCAATTTACTTTATTAAGATGTTGTTGTCATAAGATATTTTAAAAATCTATGTAACTTGAATAATTTATTTGTAAATTAAGACAATTGGAAGAAAAAGAAATTCAAGAGGATCCAGAAAAAAAAAATGAATAAATAAATATCTTTTCGTTGGTGACTATGATTCATGGATTACCCATTGTTTCGGTCTCCAAAAATATATATATATCTCTAGAGGCAATATATATCAAAGAAATGTGAGGGAAATATATAATCAACGATTGGAATATGCTAAGATTGAAGAATATTTAGTTAGTGGATCAAAAGAAATAGCCATAAAACAACAAAGGGATAGCTTTGTGGGCAGGGACTAGACGTGAATCTAAGGTGGGGGGCCAATGGGGGCTTGACCTAGAATAAAAAAAAGTTAATTTTTTTAAAGGAGAAAAATGCATACACTTTATGTATATAAAAAGAGCAAATAGTGACATGAAAATATAAGTAATTTAGTGGTTATGTATTTGGTTTTATATCCATAACATCATCCATAAATGTATATTTCCTTTTCTCAATATTCACTTATTATATTCTCTTTTTTTCCCGCCCTCTCTCTTTCTATGTTTTTTTTTTCTTTTACCATTTTCTTTTACAATAAATTATAGAATTAAATTAATTTACTATATAATCATATTTAACTAGATAAATTCTAAAGAATAACTATTTTTTGTTTTATACTATACCATAAATAATAATTACATTATTCATATTACACATATTATGGTTTTATCACATAAAGTGTTTTTAAATAATACTAATTATATCATGTGTTGACTCTATTTTTAATTGATAATTAATTTCAAATTATATATATATGGTGAAATCATTAATGAAATTCTTATAAATATATAAGGGGAGCTTCTATGGTCTCGTTGACGGGACCGTCCCGCCATTAATTTAATCGTTAAAATAAATATAACAAATTGAATATTAACTATTTTAGTAATTTGATCATGGCTGGTTATGATGCCAGTCGCTGGATGATAACGAGACCAGTCCCATCAAAATTAATGGCAGGACCATAGAATTTTCCATAAGATACAATTAGAACTGGACAAATTGGCCATAACCCGTGGGTTGGTCCGTTTAACCCACTTTCAAAACGGGTTAGGATTAATTTTTTTCAACCCATTTAAAAGCAGGCTAAAAAAACCCAGCCCGTTTAACCCACGGGTTAAAGCAGGTTAACCCACAACGGGCCGGTTTGGCCCACTTTTTCTAGCGTTAAACTCTATGTTGCTTCAATTGAAAAGGAGGGAATTTTTTCACTAACCTAAAAAGTTACGATATTCACGTGCAATACTTTTCTATACAAAATCATGATTTATTTGTTTATTAAGTTGATTAGATCCTGTGGTCAAATTTTATTACTTGCTACTGCCAAAATGCAATTTGGTCTACAATCAACAGCCATTAAAATTATCATTTCATATTACAACACACTATACTTTTCCTTCTTTTTTTTTCCCATTGTGTGTGAAAGCAATGCACTTGTAGTAGACTGATGAAACTCTTTAGCCTTAATTAACTAATTGATGAGAACAACTTCAGGGCTATAGGGACGGAAACCATCCATCTACAACAGTTACATGGAGATATAATATTGTTCTTTTGTTAAATTTTAAATGAGTCAAGTTAGTGGGTTGACCCGTTTAACCCACCAGCCCGTGTGGGTTGGGTTAGGGTTATAAATTTTGGCCCGTTTATTAATGTGGGTTAAAATTTATTGGCCGTTTAACCCATCAGCCGCATTGGCCGGGCCAGATTGGCCCATTCAACCCACTTGCCCAGCTCTAGATACAATATAATTGTAACAACAAGCAAATTCATATAGATAATTTTATAATTTCAATATTAACTTAATTAAGGTCTGACCTCCTCTACTCATACCATTCTACCTCTATCTTGATAGGAATGGATGTAGGGTAGGATTTAAAGATAGAGGGATAATTAATATCATCAGAATCAAAACCACTTCAATGTTATCAAATATATTGTCTAAATGTCATATATTGTAAATTTAGTATTTTATCTAAATATAATATAATATATTATACACAATATATATAGATACTTTATTGCAAATGATAGTACAATCACTATATAGATTAAAAACCATATTAAATATTATATTTATATGTTTATGCTATTTTATGTAAGTTAGATGATATGTTGTATTAGATTATGTATAAAATACAAAACGTCTATTAAAATAACGTTTTTAATAATTGGTATATGAAATAAGAAAAAATTAGACAGCTAAACTAAAAAAATTGTACAAATAAAATAAGTTAAAGAAATGGCAAAAAAGGAAAAAGAAAAAAGAAAAAAGAAACAACTAATATAATGGTATTTAATAATTACAGCTATATTATGAAATCAAATTACAGGATAAAAGAATAGCAACAAGTGAGAGAAGACATAATATATTATATATAATGAAGATTTCTAACTTAACTTGCCATAGGTAAGAGCATGGACAATAACATATGCATTTATATGATGATGATGTTGTGTTTTAATGTTAATAAACTTTTTGTGGTTTAATAGGCAATATAGAGGAAGAAAGAGGTGAGAGGGGGAGAGAATCATTAAAAAGTTTGTTAAGATATAAACATGATACATTATAATTTTCAATCAGAATTTAATATATTCAAATAATGTTGTTTTTTTAGTAGAAAAGGAAAAATTAGAACAATTCAACTAATTTGAACTTATAAACTTTTAAATCTTAAAAAAAAAAATATTTCCATACATGATGTTAAAATAATAGGAAACTTCTACGGTCTTTTTACAAAACTATCTGATAAATTATCAAACAATCAAAATAAATATAATAAATAAAATATTAAGTATTTCAATAGAGTAATCATAGTTGCAAATAAACATAAGTCGTTAAATAATTGACGAGATTGGTCCCGTTAAAAAGTGATAAGAAGAGAAAGAAATTAATAATTAATAAAATTTACAAATTAAAAAAAAAACTCATACATTACGTATAATATGCTTTCCGTAATATCAGTGCTATTAATGCACCGTAAATCGGTAAAAAGAATATTTATATGGAGTTAATGCTTTGTCTTTCGTCTTTGGTTTTGAAAAAGTGTTAGGGCGGCCTCCATAGAGTATCTTTTTATTGTGACGATGATTCAACCAATATAGACGAATGGAATGTTAATGGTCATATCTTGGCGAAATTGATATTGTTGAGGATAATAGTATATAAAAGTAATGAATGTTGAGTGATTGTTAAATATATTACTATTTGACTAAAGGGAAAAAAAAAAGGAATAAAACTTCATTCCACAGCTAAAGTGAAATTATTGAGTTATTGTTGATGTTAGTATGCTTGGGTGGCCATGCTTGATTTATTTAACCTGCATCCATAGTCTTAATGAGGCAATAAGGAAAAAAGAAAAAATTGAATAGAAAATTTCTTTTGCTTATAAAATATTTATATATTTTCCAGTAGAAGAAAAAAAAAAAAAATTGAAATATATAGATCGACTCTTGCTGATTTAATTGGTGTTTCCGCTGGACTTAAGCAAAAAAGGAAGTAAATAACAAAGGAAGCACTAAACTTGAATTAATAATCTTGAGTAAAGATAAAGTTATATTAGATAACATGAATAATTGAATATAATGTGTATACCTATAAAGTATGAAGGATCTATGTGCGCATTTAGCTTATAGGTGGTACAAAAAATTAATTTAAAAGGAATGGGGAATATAGCAATTGATATAAGTGGACTATTGAAGATTTCAGATTGATTATTCTGAGATAACATAAGATATACTAATAAAATTACTAAGTAAAATAATATTTGATCCTGTTAGGGTTAACTAAAAGTAGGCAAATTGCTATTCAAGATAACCTTAGGTAAATTATAATCAGCCTATGCCAATTGGCTTCTAGTTCATTTTTAATTATTTATTTTTTGCCGTTAATTGGCTTTTAGTTTAATGACACTAATACTTGTCTCCTAAGTGTGTTGGACTTGTAAAGACATTAAAAAAAAAAAAAAAACACTCAACTTGTAAAGTTTCTTAAGAATATAATATAAAGACAACTTCTATTGTCCTCTCAATAGTATCACTGTAAGCACCATAATTTTACATAACCCGATTATAATAATTATTAAAAAAATATAAAATCATAAAGAACTATAATAAAAAGTCACAGAAATCACTTCCAATTTTTCACGGATTAAAAATTATTAAAGTATAAACAAATAATGATCAATGATAAATCGACTATTACTTTAAACTCTAAAATCAATTTTCTTAAGTTTAATATTTAGAAAAATAAGATTCTAATAATGATAGATTTTCAAATTTTCTTTAACTATAAAACAACATTAGAACATTTACTATTATTAATAATTAGGATAAATAATCCTAAACAGTAAAAGATAATATTATGTGACAAGAATCAATAATTCAACCAATAATCTCAGTTGACCTTTAATTTCAAAATATAATAAAAGATGATTAAATTTCTAAAACTTATTGGTTATAAAAAAAGATAGTTTAAAAGATAAATCATTAGAAATATAAAATAGACAAAAAGATAAAAAACTGATCAATACTAAAGAATCTAAACCTTAATTATATTTGAATTACACCAGTATTTTAGTTAGAAAACTTTGAGTCTATAAAAACTAAAATTCTGATCTAACCTAGTAACTTATAATTAGTAAAAAAAAAAAAAAAAGAAACAAATATAGAATAAATATTAAATTTCTAATATAATAAAAACTTAGAATAAATCTATAAATAGTAATGAATTCATATGTAATTTCAAACCTTATAAATTTATAATAAAGTCAAATTAAGGACAATATAATTATTAATTTATCAAAATACCACCGAACAAAACTTTTAAACATAAAATATAATTTATGATAACAGGTATAAAATCTAAAAAGTAAAAGCCTTAAACTAAAGATTCTATGTATACCATAGTGCTCAGAATATTTAATGTCGACAATATGTAAATTTTCATCTAAAAATATTATTGAATAAGTATTTATCATACGTGTCACTTGGACCCACAAAATTGACTTTTTGCACAAGTTCATATTTTTGCGCACTCCTTACACAGTTGTTGTTATAAATTTATCATCTTTTCTTTGTTTTTGTATTTCCATTCATCTTATCTCCCCTTACATTTTTTTTTATTTTCTTTTCACGTTTTCTCCTCCTCTTCAATTTGATTCTTCTCTGTACGTAACAACACATACACAATGACACACATATACATGTTTTTAATAAAAGCTTTAAATAAATTTTAAAAATAAAACTCTTAAATAATTAACATATTTGTACCCGTATAACTTGGTAAACTACTCTAAAGCTAAAATAATTAATTAATTAAATAATATTATATTAATATATACACATGCATTCGGTGAAAAGGGACATATAGGGATGAAAATTGTGCAAATTTCTTCAGCCGAAATCTTCATGCAACTTGTCCCAAATTTGCTCCACCAAGTCAACAAATTTAACACACACCACCAATCAATATTCCCCACATAAGAAACACTTTAAATGCAATAAAACTCATGCTTACAAGTTGGAAATTCGGTGGAGAAACCATTCCTTTCTT
The DNA here is from genome assembly GCA_024138025.1 of Combretum micranthum. Taxonomy (NCBI): domain Eukaryota; kingdom Viridiplantae; phylum Streptophyta; class Magnoliopsida; order Myrtales; family Combretaceae; genus Combretum; species Combretum micranthum. The sequence goes on from JAMXBD010002986.1 coordinate 137,043, forward strand.
AGCCAAAAACATTCCTTTGCTAGCTGCCTTCCTCTTCCCTATATAAACTCCTCTTAATCAAAAACAAAACAAAGCTTTTAAAGCACTTAATGGATACATCAAAACCATAGCACAACACATACAAATAGCAAACTATCTAATACAAATACAACCCCGTATAAACAGCCACAACAAGATATAAATGGAAGCTTAAGGAAAAAAGAAGTTAAGGTTCGTTTCAAGTTTAGGAAAGGATTGAACCTCACTTTGGCAGTCCAAACAAGGTAATATCTTATTCTAAAACTCCATGTATTATTATGATATGTAATAGCTAGGAAATCATAGAGTATGATGATAAAATAGTGTTATATGTGTTGATATATCACATATGATACATGTAAATTATGGAAAAACACTTAGAAGAAGTTTAAACACAAGTATAATATATAAATAAAATTAAGAAAAGTAAGTTCGAAACAGAGGAAAAACGAGGAATACGATGAACAATGTCAACGCCGGTAGCTTATACCCCAACGTAGGCGGCTTACAGAGATAGGCCGACGACGTAGAAGCAGCGTAGCCTCGAATAGAGGCTACGTAAATTTTTGAGCCATGTAAATTTAGTCCAATGGCGGCTTCTGGAATTCAAGGCAAGCGGCGTTCGAGGGCAGCATACACCACCACGCCGACGATGTTCATTAAACGTTAGCGCCTTTGAGCCAGCGTACACTGGCATTTGAATTATGTAAAAATTTATATGAATGCCAACATCTGGGAATCAACGTCGACGGCATAGGTGCTGGCGTATATGTAAAATTTTCCAGATTAAGTCTGTTTCGTCCAATGCCAATATATATATATTATATATATTTACATATATGTGTAATAAGAGAAATAAAATAAGATTTAGAAAGTAAATTAAACTAAAAAGATTTAAAGGATTAATAAAATGTAATAAATTTAATTTAACAACTCTTAAAATTATTGGAAAATATTACTATCAATATTATATTAAAAGAGAAATGAATTATAAATATTCTAAATAATTATCTATTATAGATATATAAGAATGAAAATTTAAATAAGCTAAATTTATGAATAATGTGATATCTAAAAATGGCAAAATAATTATATGAAGTATATAAAAAGAAACACGACGACACTAAACAATAGTAAACAAATATGAGTTACTATAATGGGTCAAATAAAGAATAATAGTAGTAATAATAACTATAAAAATATAAACTTACTAAATATCAAATTTTCGAATACCCAATAAAGATATATAAGTATCAAATAAGATCAAGACAAACCAAATGAAAATAAATAATAAGTAGTAATTATTTGTTACCATAAAAATATAAAAGGACCAATATAGGTAATAGAAATTCAATTAAATATCAAGATAGGACACTTAGACAATCATAGAAGTTTAGTTGCGTTATTTACATTGTATTAATAAGTATTTTGTCTTAATAAGAGACAATAAATTATAAATAATATAAATAGAACTAGTATATCTTAAATGAATTATTCTACTAAGTAAAATCATATTAGGATGATTAACCTAATTAAAGTAGATTTAGTAATTGAATTAAGTGATTATTTTCAATCAACTCGGCTTAAATTAATATACTAGGCAAAACCATAAAAAGAAAGGAGTATGTAATTTCTAAAATACGTCTAATTTAGAATTAGTGTAAATTATAGTATAAGTTATACCATGATTAATATGGTGAATATGTTATTTCAAATATTTTATTTTCGGAACTAATAAAAGGATAGATTGGTTAAATAGACATAGTTTAAGTTTATACAACTAAGAAATATCGAAAGACTTCTCTTACATAAAATGTATTGCCACAAATTTCATGACCTTGCTGGAAAGAAATAGCTTTTATAAAACTTAGAAACTCCTGATTAAGTATGAAAATTAAATCAGGATTAGTAAAATTTGAATTAGAACATAATTAAGTACAATAAGAATCATTATACAAATAATATGTATAATGATAAATATATGTTCCTTCATTCCATAGGAAATACTAAAGTCTACATTCTTAAACCCCAGGTACTTTCTAAGGACATATAAATTAATCAAGAATGCCCAAGTGAAGGATTATGATGATCTGCTATTTGCTTGTGATTGCTACTGTTTGTTGTTATGATTAGTTGTATTGCTTGTCTGGTGAATGACTGAATGTTGTGAATGTTATTATCTACATGATCACTCGGATATACTTGTCGTATGTGGCTTGAAACCTCCTGTAGGTAATGTCCTGGGTTTTGCAATTAAATGCATTTTTTAAATATATTTTCAAAAGATCATGACTTGAAGAATCTCAGGTTGCTCCTTTATTCCTTAAACGAGTTTTTTTTTTAAAGAGTTTATGAAATAAACATGGGACTTTTCCGAGTAATGATTTGACAGTGGATGTTGACTGAGTTGGGATCCACTTGTCAAGTGGCAAAAGATGTTACCTGAGTTGGGGTCTCTGCCAGATTCACCTTTAGTAAGTGATGGTCAGTATTGGCGATAGATGTTACCTAAGTTGGGATCTACCTGCTTGATTCACCGTTAATTGGTGATGGTCAGTTTGATTCGCTATTATTTGGTAATGGACAGATTTAAAATTAACCAGTGCAAATCACGTGAACACATTGGAAAATATTGCCTTTTTAAACCGATGACATCTAATCATTGGTTAAGTCTAGATGGACGCAATCGCCAAGCAATCTCGTAAGAATAAGACGAGATGTCCCATGTAGAATAAATATGGGAGACAACTGATATATAGACATCATAAATCTACGTCATTTGTGGCTATGGACTCCTATAAATGAGTTGCTTGCATTCATTACGTATGCATTCATATTGTGTGTAGATAGATTTGCATGAATGTTTAATTAATGCTTGATAACTTGCGTGACCTGTAGTAGTAAGGGATGAACTCACTGAGCTGTGGTTTCGCTTACCCGCCAACAGTTTTTGTGCAAGATTAACACCAGCTAGGATTGGGCTAGGAATGTGTGAAGAGAGCTTCTCCAACAGACTTTATTGAAGATAGAAATATAGGATATGGTAAACTTAGAATGTAAATTAGATAAATTTTATAATAATTGGCATTTGTGAGTTATACGTTTGAAACTCATTTTCACTATTTAGTAGGGGATACCAATTCTCTGCGATCTTGGTTAGAAGTGGAAAACTAGATTCCATAGTTGAATTCAAGTAATATTATTATATGTAAATATATCATTTAAATAATAGATATTAATAAATAGATAGAGTCTTGTACAATCTGACTTGCAAGATGGTTCTCATATTATGGGTGCATACGTGGTGTGATAACTTTAGATTAATCCTACTAGGCTCCCTTTAGGGTCATGACACCATCCAATTAATAATCTAACAATTAAAATAAATATAATAATTGATATATTAAGTATTTTATGAAACGGTTACAATTTGGTATGGATATAATCCGTAGATTAGTATCATTAAAATAGTGATGAGACCATAGAATTTCTCATAATACGAAATTACGAAAATAGGAAAAAATAGAAGACAATATTAGATAAGATAAAAGGGGAATATAATAAATATTGAATAATTTTTACCTATTATATTAAGGAAATAATCCATTTGATTCCACAATGTATACTGCTTTTTTGACTCTGTTACACCCAAACACATCCACCAAAAGGAATAAGAAGATGCCAAACCACACAAGGAACAAGAAGATGCCAAACAAATTCCAAACTTGTAACTAGTTCTAATTAGATCAACATATTTCATAATAGACCTTTCAATTTAGTAACAGATCTTTAACAGATTGTAACTATTGTATAAGATATTACAATGTGCCTAAAACACACACTTGATACCAAATATGATGTATTTAGGAAGACAATCATTAGGTTTTCTATTGATAAATGTGATATCAATAACATAATACATTTAGGAGGATAATCACTAGGATATGTAAGAATTAATGAAATAATTGATTCAATGGAATCCCTAAATCTAAGATAAGAATTAGGGTTTCTTGAACACAAAGATAAAACATTTACTTCTTTGGATATTACGCACCGAGAAAATAAAGAAATGATGAACACTTGTAGATAATTGATGACTTAATGTTACTTACAATCACTCACTTGTGATTATACTTGCAACAATCAAGAATTTGATTGATAAGAGCTAAATTTTAACAATAATAACTCTCAAGAAAGAATAAATTTTTTTTTTCCAAAACTAAAGATTGTCTTGTCTAACCTAATAAACCCTTTTTATAACTAAACTCAAAGGATAAAATAATCAATAACTAACCAAAGCTAGTAAAAATAATTGATAAACTAAAATGCACATTAGCGATCTGTAGGCTATAACATGGGCCATGGCAGGGTGGTGGGAAACTCCATGATCTGAGACATCAGCAGTGGAATAAGATAGGGCACTATTAGATCTCTACCTTCATAAAATTTAGGCTTGTATGACTTTGGCCACGAGCTATGTGTTGTTAGCTCAGTCCTTCATATAGGCCATGGCTATTAGCATGCCATTGTTGCATATTGATCCCTAACATACTATAAATACAATGATACAAAGAGAAAAAAAGGATTATTCACCCTCTGGAAACTGTTACTATCTTTGACATTTTAGGAGTCAAAACTAGACTTGAATAAACCATTAGTGAGAGCATTGTGTTCCTTGCATCCATAGAAATTCACAAACACAAATTAATGGAAACCCTAATATAAGATAGAGAAAGTGTACCTAGAATGCTAAAAGGGAATAATGAGTGTAGATATCTACCTTTTATATCTATGGTAAAGGTGAAATAGTAGTGTACTGGGCTTTTGAATGTTAGACTTGACATCTGGTGCCTTTGTTGGGATCTTGAGCCTACATGGAACTTGCAATATCCTAAGAAGACATGGACTTTCTCAAGTCCACTTATTAGCAATTCATGAAAATTTGGTTCAATTGAACACTTGACTTGGCAATATGAAATGAATCAGAATCATCAACATTTTCATAATTTGAAGAAGATTCATAATGATTCCTCATTTTCAAGCATTTCAAGGATAAGACAATTCTTATAGAAGTCGTACATTCTTTTATGACAGCTGATCATCAGAACAACGAGCAACAATTGGAAGCATTGGTTAATCAAGCATTCTTAGAATAAAAGACTGGCAACGATTTTTATAAAACAGACAACTAGTAAGTAGATAGGTGCAGAAGCAATTGTTTTAACAAGGTATTTTCAACACACATTCCATAATAACAAAGATGTTTCTAATTTTGAAAATTTGGCTCAAGGATACCATTTCTATCCATAGGCTAGTACATACACATCGGATGATATGGATAGCTTGCCTACGTAATTGATCCTATATTCATTATTGTTAAATTTTGGGGTAATTATTTTCATGGATGTTAGTATATGGGATGACACATGGACATATAGTTTAACAAAATGTTTGTCTTGAGCTAGGATTAATTAAACTAGGCATATTTTTGAAACCTTTTTGGCTTTGAGTCTTCTAAGTTAGAAATATTGGGGTGTTATCGCCATAATATGGGTATATGACACTCTTCTTTCAATTATTGATTCATCATTGCATCTATGGGGCATTTTTATACACATGGTGCCTACAGTTTTTTAATGGTCACTAACTAGGTGACTTGTTTTCAAAGACCTCTCCTTCAATCTTGAGGACAAGGTTGCTCTAAAGAAGGATAGAAATTTGTTATAAGCTACATATGTTGAACAATGCGAAGGTTATAATCTTGTTTTAATGAGAAAATGGATTACACAAATGCTTCACAACTTAGTTAAGCTATGTTTAATAAGCAAAACTTGTTTATGTCATATGTAAGCTTTGTTATGCATATATATGTTTGTGTTTTCTGTTTGGGCTTGTTATTGCAAGTGCCTTCAAGCTTGTTTTAGACTCTGGATTAGAAAGATATGACCAAAATACGAAAGTATGTCGAAGTTGTCAGAAGCATACTAGCTTGCCGGTACAAAATGGACTGACTCATCGGTCCAAGCTGTTCAAAGAATAATTTCAATTGGAGTTGTTCAAGGGCGTGAAATTGCACAGGCTAGCTGGTATGGCTTTAGATCGACTCATCGATAGGCAAAAAAAAAAAAAAAAGTCGTTATAGACTTTGAAATATGATCATTGGTGACTTTTGAGGGGTAACGGCTAGCTTGTTTTGATAGCTTGTAAGTAGAAATGTTAAGGTATTTTTATGTAAGAGAGTGGAGTTTAATATCGATATAATGTCAAAACGCTCTCTTAAATTGTATTTTTCTTAATTTGAGTGAAAATGTGAATTGTGCCATAGTAAGTTTAGTAGGCAAATATTGTAAGGCACAATTCACATATGTTTTATATATTGTTGAGTGTTTTAGTGAAGTTTTCATGTATTTGAGGCATAGATAAAGTCCTCATGTGTTGAGGCATTTATGAAGTCTTCGCGTGTGAGGCATTATTGTGAAATCCTATTTTTTAGGCATTGTTTGAATTGAATGAAGTGTGAAGTCCTCATTGAGTAGGCATTGATTGTAGGCCATGGAGACTAGGGATGGGCCGAACTCCATGTCAAATGCCAATGTGATCTTCTCTTTCCCTTATTTCTTTATTATTATTGTTGAAATTGCATGAGTTGGGCATAAAGTAGCAAAAGAAATAATGTCTGGTTAAGTGAAATTAAAATCAATATAGATTGTAGCTTCTGCTTCCGCACATGCATATGTGTAATAGCTTAGTAGTCTTCGCCTTTTTTTTTTTCTCCTAACAAAATACATTGACGAAAAGGAATAGAAAGATGTCAAACACCACAACGAATAGGAAGATGCCAAACAAAAATAGTTAGATCATGTAATTAGTTCTAATTGCATCGATAGATTTAGTAGTAGAGAGAAAGAAAAGTTGAAAAAAAAAATAGAGAGAGATAAGGTACTTAGAACACCAAAAGGGAACAATGAGTGTGGATATTTCTCTTTTATATATATGGTAAACGTGAAACAACAATGAATTGGGCTTTTTAATATTAGACCTAACATACCCACGTTTGATGCAAGCAATTACATGCATAATTTTTCTCTCTCCTTAGTAAGTATCTCATATAATTTTCTCTCTCTTTTGAACTCAATGCCCTCATACTTCATCTTCCAAGCCACTTTCATCATTTTTCCTTTTATCCTAATTTGTAGAAATAAGCATGCATCTTTATCATCTAGTAATTGTCTCATACATATATATTATCCTCAATGAAGCTATGGAAAAGAATTTGTACAATGATAAAAAGAAAGGTCAATCTTTTTATTGAAAATTAAAAATATATTTTTGACAATCTTATTTTTTTGAGGTTTTATCCCATTCTTAACTCCTTTTGTGTTACATTTTGCTTTTTATACAACACATTAATTATAGCACGCATATATAAGCTATATATTATATATAATCTATATCATTTATAAGATATTATGTCATGCCCCAAATAGGGTCAAGAGGTGTTTAGTATCGCCACACATAACACTTAAGGGTTATACACTAAGGCTACCCTAAACCATTTGTTTATCATGATCATTTGCTAACCTATCTTATATTGTGAAATCACATAATTAGGATTTGAAAACGTCTAATTAAGCAGCCAAAAAAGAATTTCAAAGTATCAAAGGTACATGTATACTATTACAGGGTATTTGACAAATGCTTTTATAACCACGAATACAAATTACAAATTTGAAAAGACTTTTACAACTTTAGTTTAAGAAAACTCATTATCCAATGATCCTAACCACTTCAATTGTCAATAAGCTCGCACCAATCCATCCCATGGCCGAGATACACGTGAAAATCGAAGTGGTAATCATCAACACTTGAAAAACAAAGACTAAGCCGAAGGTCAGTACATAGTAGCACAATCACACCCAACATGACATATGCACCTAGACTATATGTAATACAACAACCAACAATTTAATTTTATTATTTAAGGCAATTCAAGCAACATGGGAGTACTTACACTCTGACAACATTTTGGAAGTCTGGGGGTCTTGAGTCAGCAGTAATTATTCAAAGAGTTGATATAGGCAGCCCGGATACCTATATATCCTATCTCTATCAAAATAATAGATTCATATAGAGGTTACAACCATTACGCATCTCTACCTATCTCAGTCCATCACACTATTTAGTTTAATGAAGCCCATGATCCTAAATTGTACAAGTAAAACTTCTCACCAATTTAGATAGATGGTATCCCACTATTGTTTTCCCTATCAGCTCCCTCTTAAGCTATCCTCAATGCTTAAGCGCTCGGACCAGGTCTAGAAATGACCATGTGTAAACCCCCGAAAATTTCATAATTTTTAAAAATAATCCTAAAAGTCTAAGTATCAAAATTTACATCCCGAAAATCAACTCAAGATAAAAACCAAATTCTACACCGAGTCAAAACACTAGAAACGAAACCCTAAAAATCGAATCAAGATTAAACTTAATTCCAAATAAGATAAAGAACGAGCTTTCTGGATCTTGAGAAAACGAGAACCCTTGAAATAAAATATAAAGTCCAACTACCGGTATAATCAACACCCGTACGCCAATTAAATAATCTACCCAATTCCTAAAACGCGAATCGAAATGATAGATCCAAATACCGCTTAACAACGAAATGATAAAATCCTCAATCCTTCGGTAAAATTTTAGAATCACAAATTTCAAATTTTCACCAAAAGTCAAACTGAGTCAACTCATAACCCTAGATTGGTTAAACTATCCCGAGAACAAAAAACTATTAATAATCACAAATAAAATAAGATAAACCATAGACGTCGAGCTAAAAATTTAAAACAATCAAAACTAAAAAATTATACGATCTTACGAATATCTCGACGAAACCAGAAGTCAAACCGGAACCTTAAAGACAACAAAACCATAACGAACCCCAGTGTTTAAGATCCGGCAATCCCGCATTTTCAAATCCTAGAAAACGAAAGTAAGTTAATGGCTTAGAATAGTTCGTAATACTATAAGGTAACATAAAAATATTAGATTCACGAACGTCGAGTGTCTTTCGGACTCAAACGGGATCAGTGCTCGAAAAGCGTGTCCCAGAGGTCGGAATATTAAAAATATTTCATTTATACCATAGACTCGTAAAAATATAAGGATTCCAAAAATATCAGTTTTAGAATTTTTCGGTAACTAAAAAACAGATACCGCATTATTACGTGTATTTTTATTATTACCGGTACTTTAATTGTCTAGTCTACTATTCATAGTACTTTTTTACTATTCATTACTATTTCACTATCTCTACTTTTTCTTACACCTATTTCTTACATCTACATATCTATTTTCTTACTTTTTTCATTTCCAATACAACTTTATTCACATCAACTTTACACATTACTTCAAACAAATAAAGTAAAATCAATTTCCCCCTCTCCCATAAAGCAAAACCGGCGCCATACCTCCCCTCTTCATCTCAATTATTTTTTTTTTCAAATTATTTTATTACATCCAAAATTCACTCCAAAAATCTTATAAATACCCCATTCCTCTTTCATTCTTTCACACAATTCATTTCACTACCAAAACTCTCTCAAAATTTCTACACAAACACTCTCCATAAACTTTTCCTCTACCAAAACTCTTTCCATAACCACATAACCATACATTCACTAACATACCACATAAATACTTTAGGTAAAATTTCTTCCAACTATTATTCACTCATGTCATGTAACTTAACATGACTATGGTGTTGTTTTGAAACTCATATGAGTAGTAAAAGCAACAACATGTTCATGTTTTGTTCTTGTATATAAGCTTTCTATTTTATTGTATTGTTATTATTATTGTTATTATTTGTTTCTAATCTAACTTATATATATATATATAGTATTATGTATATATATATTATTTAGAGCATATAAGCTCATTTATTATTTATTTACTTCCAAGTTATGCAATTTATTTATTTTTTGTTGTTATTAAGACTAGTCTTTCTAGTCTTAGACTTGTCCATATCAAGTCAAAACAACCTTTTGATTATTTTCTTTATCTTTCGGGACTAGTCCATTCTTAGTCCCGTGACACCTTGATTAAAGCTAAGACCCAATACTTGACCGGGATACCTTGATGAAGCTAAGGTTCCCAATACTTGATATTTTATTTTCTTGCTTATTATTTATTTCTAGTATTTTCTTATGTTCTTATTATTTTATATGCTCATAATACTTGCATCTATATAATGTTAATGTCTCAACTAATCTAAAAGAAGAATTTTATTATTAAAGGAGGAACTCAAAACTAGATTTTCGATTATGTAATTTTTCATAAAATCATGGAGTTATTATCAACAACAACATAAATAGAGTTTTTTCTCTCAAACGTTTCCTTAAATAACAAAGATGTTTTTACCAAGGAAACTAAGAAATAGATATTTTCATTATATTATGTTAACCTAAGTTTTAGTAAAATAATTTGTTTAGTTTTCCAAAGTTTTCACAAAAAGCTTAAGAATAAACTCTTTTTAACTCCATAACAAAACTAAGAAACAAACTAGTTTTTAAAGTTAAGATGAATTCAACCAATAAAATTACAAACCCACTTAGGAAAAAATAATGATTTTCAAATTTCTAAAAGAAGGAACTCATTTTAAAAGAATATAAATAAAAAGTAAGATTAACAATAATGGATTTTATCAATAAAGATGATTCTTTTCAAAAAGAAATAAAAAGAACAAGTTTAGAAAGCAAAAACCTTATATTTAGAAATAAATATAAAGAAAGGATTCATTTTCTAAAACTATCATAAATACAAAATTATAAAAAAGTTTTCAACAAACTAATATACTTTTTTAATAAAAATTGATCTTTTGTCACTAAAAGTGAAAATTATGAAAGACTAAGGTTAAAAGAAAAATTTACTTGTTTTAGAAAAAAGAATGAAAGAAAATAAAGTAAGAATATACCAATTAATAATACGAACTAAGAAAATATAAAGTTTCTTTCTCAAATACTTGAGAAGAAAATATCAAGGTTAAAGTTTTAAAACTCAAATTGAATTGTTTTATAAATTGAAATAAAATTGTTGAG